>VUQH01041001.1:27074-42128 GCA_015106775.1 Etroplus canarensis
AACATTAGAAAAAGATAAAAAAAAAAAAAAAAAGAAAAAAGAAAAAAATTTAAAAAAAAAAAAAAACATATAAAAAAGAAATGTAATAAAGGCACAACTTTAGAAAAAAGGACCAAGAACTATGGAGATGTTTACAAGCAAACTTTTAACAAAGGTTGCCAACTTTTAGAAATGAGCAATATTGTTCTGACAGCACAACACACCAACTCCATCACTTCTTCTTCTTCTTCTTCTTCTTCTCCTCCTTCTTCTTATTCTTCTTTTAATTTAATAAAGATTTGTCTATTCTGTGCGTCAAATTAGGGTGGCTTTGACTCATTGAAGGTTCTCTAGCCATTGCAGGGCCATTTCAATTCCATTTAATTCAATCCAATAAACTTTATTTATCCCTGCAGGCAAGTTTTCATGCTGGATAAAAATACATTAAAACAACACACTTGCAGTGAATATAAAGAATCACCAATTCACAAAACACTCAGCTCAACAAAAAAGAACTCTAACCATTTACCTACTTACATACCCTAAAATTAAAATTATATGTATGTTTATTTTCAATTAGGTAAGCATAATTAGCATTAAATGTGAGTAAAAGATAAGATGGATAAGTTAGGGAGGGTTCAGTGACACACAAGCAGCCAATTCAATTCAGCACTGGAGGTCAAATAAAAACAACTGCTATTATCAAACATTAGCAAATGCCTGAGATATCATAAGAGATTAAACCAAGACACAGAAACTCATGCAAAGTGGAGCAAAATCAGTCTGGAGCTTCTGAGCAGCTCCTCTCTCTCTAGCTATACTCTATCAGATTCTATCAGCTCTATCTATAGTTGAACTGGAGCATTTTCTTTGCTATGCTGAAGTGAGCTGCAGGCCCTAGGTTAAAATCAGCACACCTGCCAAACATATTCTTCTCAGTTTTGAGAGATCAGAGAATAGCAACCGGAGGCCCGAATCAATAGTGCATCATCTGTCTTTTACTATGCCAATTTCAAGCCAGTACCTTCTACTTGCATTTGCTCACTACAATGAATTTAAACATGGTGGGTTCAGTGTAAGGAATGGGTTGACAGGGGTTGCCACTATTTTTTGTCCTGATATTCATTAAGTTGCACAAAAGAGGCAGCTCTTTTAAAAGCAACTCTATGTCTCACATTTATTTGTTTTACTTTACACTGGTATGCTTTCAGAATGTTTATGTGGATTGATGTGTTACCTGTGTTTGCAATCATTTAGCATTCCCTCTCTTTCTCAAAGGTTTCAGAAGATCTGCATCTGCAAGCAAACCATAGACCACAGACTCTATTAATAATGTTATATCAATGAATACAAGCTTATCATTTTGTATTCCTTATGAATCCAACTTATACAAGTTATACTTATACTAGTTTTATCCATGTGGCATCACTTTTTGGATGGATATGACGGTCTATTAATCCAGTTAGTATATTTATAGAACTTACATTATGAATACAGCTGATTGTGATGATACATTTTGAAAAATACATGCATGTTCCATCATGGTACCAAGAATCCAAATGATTGTGGTCATGTGCCAATAAGGTTTTCTCTGGCACCACCAGAAGGCTTACTTTTTTCACCAAATGTGGAAAATATTAACATTTATTTAGTGAATTACCACAAAATTGCTTGGGAAAAAAAAAAAAAATGAAAAAAATATGTGACATCTACCTCTGCTAGCGCTAACATGCTTGTGACAGCAGGCACTTGGTTATTACTTTATCAATGATACTTTGTTAAAAGCATAGTATACTCACAAATCAGGATAATTCATTGAAACAATTCATATCAAGTTACACTTTCCAAGGGTTTTACTCATAGTACGGGCAAGCCTGGTTATCTTGTGCATTTGACAGACATCTGAATTATATCAGTTCATATCTGTCTGTTCATCCTCTGCAGCATGTGGGTAGAAAAGACTTTGAGATATCACTGAGGCTCCTGTAGCCCACAGCTAAATCACAGTCTCCCAGAAGATGTTGTAAAGTACCATGGCTTGATAATCTTTGCTGATTTGATCCTATCTTCTTGCAGGCATTGGGATCGTCTTCAAAGAAACCTTGCCAGTTGAAACTATGTGCAGATTTTTTTGCATCTCTTTATATCCATTCTTTTACCTAAACAACACTGAAGCAAAAATTCACAGTTTGAAGCTTTGAAGCTCAATAAGAGGAAATGACAAAATCTGGGCACACATTAACGAGTCAGCATAGTCAACAGGAATATAAAGAATGAAATTTGATTCCCAGATTTAAGATTGCTTCAGATTTAATGTTAGCTTGCCACAATTTTCAGAACAGCAGCCAGACTGACTCAATGCTAAGCAGTCCAAGAGAACTAAAAATAGTCTTTCATATTTACCACATTAATCTTTCCCTACACCCCTCAGAGACATTATATTGGGGATAAAATTCAGTTATTTTCCCAAAGAGAGTTTCTTTAGTCATATAATATTACCAAGGCATTGCATTACATTGTGTATGTGTGTGTGAAGGGGGAGCCTTGTTTGTAACGCAGAGGCAATTTATTGCATACCAGTCTATTTCACTGAGATCTTAAGAATGTATGAGGAGAAAATATCAGCATTTTGCGTTCATAACGCAATTTTACTGCAGAGCCACAGCTCACAAATGGAGATAGAGCAATATTCCACAGCACCCATCCATTAAGCTTGTGCATACAGTTAGGTGTTTATATATAGGGGATATATATGCAATAAGTAGTGAATTGCAGTCACTCCTGCTTTTAAAATTATGCTGTCCTTTGTTTAAATATGACAATTTCTCAGCAAGTTGGAAAGTTTTTTGTGAATTTGTGAACACGTCATTCAGGTGCATCAACTCAAGGCTGTGAGGCTGAATTTGAAAGGTGGTCGTGTATTAATTCAAGAATAACTGCACTGCTGACTATACTGAACAGAACGCACGTCAAGGCCGATCAAGAAAATCAGCATAACCTTAGATACTTTAAAGTGAGTTCAAGTCCTATTTTCCTATCAGAATAAACCATCTGAAATATTATTATTATTATTATTATTATTATTATATCACTGAAAGAGTAAGACATGCCACTTAAGAGATATTGTAAAATATATGCTATATTTATTTATTTAGATTTACAGCTGCTGTTTCCTATAAATGTTCTTGAATGATCTAACTTTAAGTTACTCTTCAGTCTTGATATACTATTGTACTAAATAGTGCCAGGACCAGCAAACATTTATGTCATAGTAGAGTTAATTTAATATCATTATAAAATAATATAAACACTGCAGCTGCTTTATGCAACATCTTGTTCCACCTAAATACAGTAGATGCCTAGAAATGAAAATTATTTTAATCCATTTAAAATTCAACTGTGCAATTTTACTGTTAATGAGCATTAAATATGTCAGTACAAGAATATATTAATATTAAAACAATTTCCAATGACACTTATGTTTAAAATATACAAATCCTTCATTTAAACTTGATAAATGGATAGTCATTTGACACAGTGCTGCTTTCTGTGATGTATATCTCTTAACTTTATTTTTTTTTGGAACATACACATTAAACAAGTCTAGCTCAACAAGACTAATTTTATCTGTTTTTGTGCTGTGGTAAACTGTTACTGTATTGCATGCTAGCGCAGTGAAACACTTTAACAAATGAGGGCAGATAATTCTGATAATTTAGTGCTACTTGACAAAAAAGCACATATTTCAATATGGCAAAAATAACTTTCACCATTTTACTGATGCACTGTTTACAGTCATAGGAAAAAGAAAATTTTCACAGGCCTCTATGCAGTCCTATAGAAGAGGGTAGGTGTGCTACAGGTGCTGCTGATCAAATTTACTTTAGTAAATGATCACCAACTTTTGTGACGACCTCTATAAAAGTACAATTTTTGGCAGTTTGCTGATCTGGAGCATTCAGATGCCGCAATCTTACCAGGACTGGATGTCCCAGCAAATTCACCCCAAAGTTAGACTGTACAATGCTCAGAGGAATTACAAAATTACATCTCACACTGTATGGGGCTCAGTTAGCATGTTAAATGTTTAAGTTTATGTCCTTACAATTAGAAACAAGCATTTGAAGGCTGATGAGCTTATTTTGCAGCAACAACATATATGAGCACCTTGCAGTTACTGAGTTGACCATGAACTCCTCTGTATACCAAAGTATTCTAGAGTCAAATGTGAGGCCATCCATCTGACAGCTAAAGCTTGGCTGAAATTGTAACAAGCAACAGGACAATGATCCCAAGCACGCCAGCAAATCTACAACGGAATAGTTGAAATGGAGAAGAATCAAGGGGTTGCAATTGCCCATTCAAAGTGCATACCTCAACCTCACTAAAATGCTGTGGCTGAACCTTAAGACAACAAATACCCTTAGTCAGACCACATGTTCAAGATGGCCATAGCAGAGAAACAAGCAATCACGCAACTACATGCATATATATTTCTATGCTGAATTAGTGGCATCCTTATAAATAAATAAATGAGTGTAATTTGAGCAGCCACAAATATTCTACACTATCCCCCTCTTCATTGGTTATTTGGAAAAGCTGAACTTTCTCCATCTTTCCTGCTATCTTGCTCCTAACTCCACTAAACTAACTGCCCTGACATCCATCACAGCAGATTACATCAATCAAGCCATGTCAGCTAATCCCTTTGCCAATCTCCCTGAGTCTTTTTGACCCGGGATAAAGTGGACTATGTCAGTCTTCTTTCATTGGATAGTATTTCCTGTGGTTATTTTAAAGCCTTTTTTCACTTCTATTTAAATTTTTGCTATTACAGTTCATCATTATTTTGTACTCTAAATTTTAGCATTATTGGGGGTTATTATGGGTATATTTTGTATAAGTCTGAAATTCTATTTTTCACTGTCATTGTTTGGCTCTAGTTCGATCATCAAAGTGGCAACAAATTTTAATGTTTATTTATTTATGTACAGTTTTACAGTATAACAAATTATGTGTAGCTTAATAATGTTTCAATAAATAGCATAAGGTAGAGACAATTTAAATATTTGATTCTGGCTAAAATCTTTTAAAGAGCTGTAAAATATAATCATGACAAAAACTGTGCATTAAAGATAATTCTGACATCATCTGAGAGTGGTTCATGAGCATTCAAATCCCTAAATGAATGATGAAATTCATATTGTCTTGTCTTGAGCATGTGAAGTAAAGGGAAGTGAGGAATTGAGCTTAGTGCCAAAGTTGGCACTGTTAGGTCAAAAAAATTCAAAACAATTTTATGACATATTAAGCAGATAAAAGTTATGGAACTGGAAATGTGGGGCTGAAAAAAAACCAAAATATTAAATTTAGAAGTGACCAAATCATTGATCTGTAACACTTAAAATAAGTGCAATGCACTGGCCAGCTCAGCCACATCAAAAGACCTGAAAGACCACAGAAGGCAAATAGTGTGGATGATTGCAGACATCTTTACTTTTTTTTACTTTGGAAAAATAAATCAAAACGTCACAACATCTAAATAAGTCAAGAACACTCTCAGCAAAACTGTTGTATCATTGTCAAAGTCTACAGTCAGGGGACACCTTTCCTGAATATACAGTAAGTACAGAGAGTTTAAAATAACTGATCTGCATGCTTTATATACAATTCAGACCATTAGACTTGACTGATTCATACAGTGTCTCAGCTGTAATAGCAACAACAATAATAATCATGTTAACAGATGAAAGCAAAATGAACTTGTACCAAACTGATGAGATAAGAAAAGTATGGAGAAGTAAAGGGAAAACTTCATAATCTGAAGCTTACATTAGCTGTCCAACATGGTGAAGGAAATGTTATGACATGGGAATGTATGTCTGCCAATGGAATCAGGTCACTAATGTTTAATGATGTAACTGCTGATGGACGTAGCAGGATGAATGAAGTGAACAGGGCTATAATCTCTGCTCTGATTCAGCCAAATTCTGCAACACTGATTGACATGATACATCTTCATTAAAATTATCAGGTCAAACTTAAAAAGTATAGCCACAAGAAGAATTTTCTTTAACAAATGTAATAAAAAGGATGATTTAAACTTATCTGGGCACAGGTTTTGAACAGCAAATGGCAAAATATATGGTTATGACATCCAAAAGTATTGCTAAATAAATAGAGATGAGTCTGAATGGTAATCAGGAATAATGAATGGGAATATGAAATATGTGATCAGGAAGTGAGAGGGAAATAGACACAGTACCTCTGGCTTTAATCCATTGTAAGAAAAAAGAATCCTCCTTTCTTTCTGCTGTGTTAAAAGGGCTCCTTTTGCATGTTCTTAGTGTTACAGCTGTGGAGCTGTTTGATTTGACACAAGGTCACGGGGAGATTTGATTGACGTGCGTGACTACTGCCTTTGCCTCAGAGGAGACTGCCTTGGCAGCACCTCCTCCTTTACGCACCTCAGATGGTGATCAGTCATTCACAAGTTTGCTGCCACACGTCAGCCTGACATGAGCAGGCACCCTGACAGATTGACCAGAGGAAAGATGGAGAGATTTTCTTTTTAAATGTATGCTACTGACTAAACAGCTACACTGCACAAAAAATACAATGTTTTGTCCATTCTGTTCTTCTTAACTTTATTTTAATATATATATAAAAGCTTTATAGTAATTCAAACACACAATGCTTTTTCTGCCTTGTTTCCATTGTTCACATGAAATGTAGACTTTGGCACACAAAACAACAAAAATCACTGTCTCTTTATTTTATTGTCTTTTTTGGAGATTAATCTAATTACACAAGGTAGTCCACCTTAAGTAACCATTCATATGCACAGCTTTCAAAGAAAAAATGGTAAGGTCTACTGACAGGAAAATCTGTGGATTAGCGTGCTTAACAGGAACATTGTTCTATAACAATGATCTTTATATGATATAGTATGTATTTTGAATGTGCACTCACTGGCCACTTTATTAGATACACCTTACTAGTACAGGAATAAACGTCCATTATAATTCAAGATTCAATTCAATTCAAGAAGCTTTATTGTCATTTCAACCACATATAGCTGATACAGAACATAGTGAAATGAGATTTCTCCAGGACCTGGTGCTATATAAACATACAACATAAAGATCAAATATGAAAAAAACAACACTAGGACTAAGACATAGAGCTAGAACTAAAGGTTTTTTTTCTCTTTTTCTCCTAGCCACATAAAGTGCAAAGTGTGCAATTAGGTGCAAACAGTGCAAAGTCAAGACAGTGCAAAAACAGTACACAAAGAAAAAGCACAAAAAGAAAAGACAACACAAGAACAAGACACACAAAATGAAATGTTGTACGTATTTGCCTTCATAGCTGCCTTTAGTCCTTGTGGAAAGATTCAGCAAGGTGCTGAAAACATTCTGCAGAGATTTTGGGCCATATTGACATGACAGCACCATTCAGTTGTAGAAGATATGTCAGTTACACGTCTATGATGTCTCTCTCATTTCACCACAACCCAAAGGTGCTCTATGGGAAGGAGGCAATCTGAGTACAGTGAACTCCTTCTGATGTTCAAGAAATCCTGACCCACACCAGGTAATCTCCGGTGAAGCATATGGGATTTTATTTTAGTCCGTTGTGTGTTGTGCAGTAGAAAAATAAACAGGTACTCACTATCTAAGCTCCAGGGAGTTAGCTGGATAGTTGCTACACTGGCAGCCATCAGAAAATGGGTACACTGTAGTCGTAAAAGGATGGACATAGCCTGCAACAACACTCAGGTAGACTGTGGTTTCTGCTGGTAGTATGGGGCTCAAAGTGTCCCAAGAAAATAACCTAGACCATTATGCCACCACCACCAGCCTGAACAATAGATACCTGGCAGGATAGATCTATGCTTTCTTATTGTTTATGCAAATTCTGACCCTACCTGAATGTTGCAGCAGAAACTGAGAATCCTCAGATCCGACAAGATGTTTCCAGTTGTGGGGAAAATTATACATGAATAAATGCATTGAGTCGCTGTCATGTGATTGGTTGATTAGTTGTATTAACAAGCAGTTGAACAGATATACATTTAGTGGGTAGTGACTGTATATACAATCTTGTGGAAAACAGTTTTCACAGGACTCTATGCAGTCAAGTACTAACTAGCTACAGTTCTTTAACATAAACATTGTCTATGCAGGCATCAAATATTTTACAGAGATTTCAAACCACTGAGCCTTTATGGGACGTTAAGGCCCTTAAGTCACTAGCCACCTCCTATCTCTACCAGTGAAATGTGGCATAAAAAGTCATTATACAAACCGAGCCATTACCTCCCTTTTTTCCAAGGGTTTAGAACATTTGCATGAAATCACATATATGAGAGAGAAAATGATGGCAAGGCAGTTTTCACATTTCACTTCCAACAAGTCATGCTTCACTATGGCAATTACAGACATGGTTCACCTCTGTTGGCTTAGTCATAAACTCTAATTCCCACATAGTAGTGATTAATTTGAATTTCTGAAGCTTTAAGGGAAGCTTGGCTCCATAACATATTCAAAATTTTATGGGGGCAAGAAAAGAAAATAAACTTCAAAAGATGCAAAAAGTCATATTGACTGCTACCACTGGGCATTTTCTTTACTACAGTCAGTGTGCAATTTATAAATTAAAACAACAACAAAGAAAACTCGACAACAACCATCCTCTCACCATCAAGCAAGAGCCATGTATAACATGGGGTAAGCTGATGACAACACTGTAGGTTGTTTAGTATGCAAAACAGCTAAAACTAGGCTTATTGAAGTTGCTTGTGGTGCTATTACGGGCCTGTCTATAAAAGTGGCATGTTATAACATTAATGTTAATGGTTTTGATTGAGAATCTGCTGACTGTGGAGGACCTTGGGTGGATCAATACAGATTGCACATATGTAAATGTAGTCATTAAATCTTTCCCTTGTTAGGTGTCTGGCTTCATGAAGTATGCAATAGTCAATAAAAGATATGAGAAACAAATAATTCCTATCAGTAAGAAAAGACTGATTTTTGGGGAATGGAACTTGTCCTTCTTTAATCGAGATATAAAAATATTTTTGCATGTATCTGCAGAGGTGATTAAGTGAAGTTAAGCATATGACAACATCTGCCATGGCTGAATGCAAATTTACTGTTGTCTCACTCACACTGGCCACAGTATCAGCAAGAGTATGGTAATGCATTCTTATTAAGTTTTCATCTGTATGATGGAAATAGGGACAGAACACATGAGCACATTTAATCAGAAAGCCCTGTAGTATCCCTGAAGCCCAAACATTACTTACCTATGCCACTTGCATAGTAAATTCCAAATCTGTTAATGCATTTGACCTCAGGTACAATACTTTCTGCTCTGTGTTTCATAGTCTGATAGTGTTTGAAGCCCGAAAAGGAGTGAATATTTGTAGAAGGGGAAATGTTGACTGCACTACGCTATCTAACCTCAATTACTTTTCTCATAGATAAGATAAGACCTATTAGATAAATTATTCAACTTTCTTTGAACATATTGTAAGTGGGAAATTAAGAGTCAACTGGTTTTAGTCTCAGAGACTGTGCTTCTGTTTCTCTGCATGCATTAGCATATTTTCAGAATCTGTCAGAAAGTTGTATTTACAAATCATACAATAAGCATATAATGCATTTACTGCTCTTGATTTTAGATGTGTACATAAATCAGGATTAAGTTTCAAATTTGAGATTAGTGATATATTTTTCTTATCTCAAAAATAAAATTACTGAAAGCATTAAAAAGCTGAGCCTAGCAACATTTTACAAATTTTGATTATTATTAAATTATTTATTTTTTGAGTTACTTAGTGTTTTATTTTTTAAACATAACACTGTATTTATGAACAATATTTTAAAAGTTTGCAGAAGTCAGGAAAAATGCAAAGCTTTGATGAATTACTGAGGTTGTTATCAGTGACTCATATTGTGTCTTTTCAGGGATGAATCTAATTACATAAGGTAGTAAATAGACCTTACTGTCTCTCATATGCACAGCATTCTTTTTCTAATAAGGCTGTTGTTAACAGTTCCTTGTTAATGGTGAGGTGTTTGAAAGTGTTTATTTGGACATTGGGTGCTTTTTCAGTCATTTTCAGTCCAGTCTTTGTACCTGTCCATTTAGAGGAATGTGTCTGGCTTGTTTTCAAGTCACCTAACACTAAACTATGAATCATTCAAGCATAAAAAACTCACCAAACACAAGAGGTGAATCAGTGTTGCATCTACACACAACAGACAATTTCCTAACAGCCTGTCAGTAAAACTCATAATAAAAAAATAAGCCAAAGACAAGATAGTTTGACAGGCATAAGATAGTACATTTGCACCAACAAGGTGAAAAAACTTAGGAAATTGGACAAGTAGAGGACAAAAACAATGTGACAGGGCAAAAAGACAATATATACAAAAGTGTACAGCATGGCAACAGCTTCATTCTTTAGCATGGTGATGACGACAGAATCATTTAATCAAATTCGTCTCTGTTAAAATTAGGAATGTAATTTAGGATAAATTAGGAATAATAATTTTACAAAAGTAAATTGCTGCTGAATATTTGCATACCTTATTGTAACCTCTATACTGCGTGGTGCATTCCATTTCAAAATCCCCAAAATGTTGTTTATCTGGTCAATTAACTTTGATTAAACAGCAGTGTATACTGCTGCTGTGCAAACTGGAAAGAAAAGAAGGAAACTTCTGTAAAAGGTTAAGCTACCTTTTGTTTTTCAAGCAAGCAATTTGTGCTTTGTTTATGCCATTTCAGTTACTTTAAACTCACAGCCCTTCCATCTGTTTCAGCACCACAGCCCTCCAAAAGGCATGCAATTTTTTGTTTGATCACTTTAGATTAAAAGCAGAAAAAGACATTCATATTGATACAGAACAACTAATGGTTTAACAGTTCACATGCATGCCCTCCATAAATTCCCCACTAACTGTCATGTAACAGATCAACATTTTTTGAACTTGTGATTACCGAATTGTCTTGTATTAACAATGAAAACTGAATATACAGAACCTTAAAGTTAAAGTTGCACTTCCATATGACTTTTCCCCACCCTCTCGTAAAATGTATACTTCTAAGACTACCAAAATAATTTTTGCTAGCAGATTTCCTCTTCTTTCAATGCCAGCAGAACTTATGATTTTAAAAAAACACCCAGCCATTAGCAAAGCAGACAGATTTCTGCACACATGTTGAAATGGGTGGGGAAAAGTGATAAAAATTCAGCATCTACGTAATGTTCTTTGGTGGTTATTAATTCCCTTTAGGCAGACTCATATTTTTCAAGAAAATTAATTCTGCTGACTGATTTGCTTTTGTAATAACCTAATAGTATGCCACTACCATGCTCACTCGCCTGGAACTGATAGGGAGAAGAAAATATCGATTGAGAGGTCCTCACCATGTGGCTACAGATTTAATGGAAAGGATTTAAATTTGTTCTCATTTTTTTATTCATACAGATTTCACTATAATAAGAATTATAATAATAATTAGAAAAAAGAAAACATCAGAAGGAGATCTGGAACACAGATCCAGACAAAGCAAGGAATAAAGCCTCATAAAAAGTCAAACTAAAGCCAGAGAGTACTAAGCTAGGGAGTAACAGTGTTTTATTGTCAAAAGGGCTTTTTGTTGAAATAATGGTGCTCTTGTGAGGGTTTGATCTGAAGAAAAGTGCAGTGAAACAATGTTGGCCTTTTCAGGTGAGCTATGTGTATGACATTTCTCTCATCTGCCCTCTGTAGGCTGAATGCTCAAAATATGATGCCCATACATTTTCAGAAGAACTGACATTACTCTATATTTTACTTAGTTTGTGAGATGGAGAGGACATTTTAAAAACATGTACTTTCTGGTTTGTCATTCGCAGACGCCCACACGCTCTACTCCAGTCTCAACCCTGTCTGACAACATTGCATCTATTGTCTGTCTTCTGAATAAACTAAAGCTACATGAATTAAAGAAAGTCTTGGGACACTTTATTTATTTAGATACAACTGTTGTTGGATTTTTTTTTAATAGTTTGTAATACAGTAGGTCTCTCTCCCTATTGTCTTGGCTTTAGAATTTTTTAGGCCAAAAGAAGAATGGTAAATGGAGGGATAAAATTGACAGAGAAAAGACAGACAGGAAACAGCCAAGAATAAGCAAATATTTCTTATGTTGTGTGTCTTGTGTGTTGTGTGTCTTTTTGCAGGTCATGGTTTTCAGGAAGCAGCTCAAGGTGCTTTAGTGGCCTCTGACCAAAACTCAACATGGCGCCTGTGTTTGGCTTTGCCGCTGCTGCAGCAGCTTGTTGGAGGCGACAGTGTAGTTTTTCACTGTCGTTAATCGTCGTCCGTAATGTCATCTTTGCTTTTTTGTGTTTTGACTTTGTTTCTGCTGTTTTAGTTTATGATTGTGATACAATGCTTAACATTAAAGATTCAGTGGAGAGCTACTGTGACAGCTGGGACAGCTACAGTAGAACTTTTCCTCCTCCTCTGGTGTGTTCCTTGCCTGGGTGCGGGCTGCTGTGCACAACTTGCGGGACTCCTACCCTGAAGAGATGGAAAAGAGGAACGAGGGCCGGCATCCAGGTGAAACTGAGAAGGTACCGGAGGCTAGTTTTTTGGCTGTGGGGAGACTCCAGGTGCTTGCGACCAGTTCCTTGTATGACATTTGGTGGGGATGTTACCCTGCCGTCCGGGACCTGGGCCCCATGGCTCGACAGCAGTATGCTCACCCTGTGTCCGTCATCCGTTCTCCGTTTTGCTGGTGGCAGCTGTGTCCGTTCATCGATTGCTGTCTCCCCCAGCTCTGGAGTCGCTGCCCTGCCAGGCAGGCACATAGGTGTCCATGGGTGTTTAATTCATGTGCCACTGCAGTCAGCTCCTGATGTCGTAGATCAGCTGTCTTCAATTCGGCTCGCCCTGCTTAACATTTGTTCTATAATGAACAAATCTCTTATTCTTAAAGACCTCTTTATTAAAGATTTTATGTTTTTGACTGAGACGTGGCAGCAAAATAAGGATTATGTCCATTTGAAGGAAATCTTCCCAGTTGGTTGCTCCGCCATTGGAACTCTGCTTCTTTTGGGACGTGGTGGAGGACTTGCTGCTGTTTACCAGGACAGATTCACAGGCAGGCGGATGACCTCGGACTCTTTTTCATCATTACAGTTACATTAGAGTTACAGATGATGAAGGTCGGTTCTCTCGAAACTTTTTATTGTATTTTAATCTATCAACCTCCTGGACTTGCCGGGGTCTTTTTAACTGAATTTAAAGACCTTCTGACATCCATTATTAAACTGGAGAAGGTTGTAATACTGGGAGATTTTAACCTTCATGTTGATGATGCATCCTGTAATACTGCTACTGAGCTCATCACTATTACAGAGTCTTTTAATTTTAGGCAGTATGTTTTCGGCCCTACACATACTAAGGGTCACACACTGGATCTTGTTTTTTCCCTGGGTTTAAATATACATGATGTTTGTGAGGAGGATGTCCATGTGAGTGAGCATAGCTGCATATTTTTTAATTTGTCATTTCACTTGGATCCTTCGCCTCCTAAATTATTGATCTTAAGGCGGATTATTAACCAAGACGCTGTTGGAAGGTTATCTGCCATGTTTGATCCTGGCATGGCTCATAGTGACGTCGACTCACTTATTTTGTCTTTTAATAATCAGTGTAAATTTATCTTAGATATAGTGGCACCTTTGAAACAAAGTGTTCTCCGTTCCTCTAATTTCTGTCCTTGGATAAATGAAAATATTCAAAATTTTAGGAAGATATTGTCGTAAGTTAGAACGTTTATGGAAGACCTCCAAGCTTGAGGTTCATAGGGTACATCTCAAGGAATCCATTTTCTTACTTAACGACATGATAAAAAAATGCCAGAACGGAATATTTTGCAAATCTTATAGCTTCAAAAAAGAACAATCCTAAGGTCTTGTTTGATACAATTAAGAAGATTGTCTCTCCTGATATTCCTCATGTACCAGCCCATACCAAATCTGACTGTAATGAGTTTTTGAATTATTTTGTAAATAAGGTTGTTGACATCAGGTCAAATGTTTCTCCATCCTCCTTTCAGTGTCACACTTACACTTCGCTTACTTCTGATACCTAGTCCTCTTTTGCTCCTGTTACAAGACATCCGTGCTCTGCTTGGTCATATGAAACTGATCTCAAGCTGCCTTGATGTTCTTCCTCCTTCATTTTTCATCAGTGTGTTTGACTCTATTGGCCCCTGTATTGTGAAAATAATTAATACTTCTCTTTATACTGGCTCAGTTCCCAGCTTTTTTAAACAAGCTGTTGTTGAACCAATATTAAAGAAACCAAATTTGGATCCATCTCTTCCAAATAGTTACAGGCCAATATCAAAATTACCATTTGTATCAAAGATCTTGGAAAAAACGGTAGCTGAACAACTTAACAATTTTTTGGAGAAAAACAATGTTATGGATATTTTCCAGTCTGGCTTCCGCAAATTGCACTCCACTGAAACGCTTTACTTAAAGTGTCTAGTGACATTTTGATGGCAGCAGATTCTGGAGAGTATACAGTTCTGGTTATATTGGATCTCTCCTCTGCTTTTGATACTGTTGATCACAGTATCATGTTAAATAGGCTTAAAGACTTGTTTGGAATTACTGGTGTTGTTTTAAAATGGTTTACATCGTATCTATCTGAGAGATCTTTTACTGTTTGTATGAATCAAGTGTTGTCTGAAACATCAGTTCTGCCTTCTGGGGTACCTCAAGGATCTGTTTTAGGTCCGATTCTCTTTTTGCTTTATATACTCCCTCTAGGCCAAATTATCAGACGTTACAATAGTATTTCTTATCATCTCTATGCTGATGACATTCAGTTATACTGTTCTTTCAAAGCTTCTGAGTTTTATAAATTGTCTTGTCAGAAATCAAACAATGGTTAAACGACAACGTTCTCCAGTTAAATACGGATAAAACAGAAACTTTGATTATTGCTCCTGACTACATGATTTCAGAAATTAAGCAGTATATCAGTTTTCTAG
>VUQH01041002.1:1603-12077 GCA_015106775.1 Etroplus canarensis
ACCAAAAAGTTCAAAGAGCAGACAAAAAAAAAAAAAATTGCCTGAAGCCAAGTGCTTAAAATGTGTCCTGCCAACATCACAATGACCTCTCCTCTGCAGTCATCAAATTTTGCTCCTCTAAAATAAATCTGAAACCTAACCAACTCCTCAAACTCACTGGATAATTTTGAAACATATTGGTATTGACAGGAAAATTAATACAGAAATAAGCAGTAGCAGCTGAGATCAGGCAAAACACACAATTCCACTTAATTTGACATTTTGACTTTCAAGGGTTAACATTTACCGGTATTGGCTTGGTGGTAATTTCCCACCCTGGATCAGAGTCTACAGCAGGAAGCAGATGTGGACAAACCTCATAATCCCAATCATCTGGGACAGGAGTTCATTGTGTGTTTTGTGTGTGCTTGGTGCTTGCTGCTTGCGTGCACGTATTAATCACTTCCCAGCTCAGATACTGCAATTCACTCTCTACAGCAAAAGGTCAAACTGCTGACCAAATCTGGACTTTACAGTGCTATTCCGTGGATTAATATGACATTATTAACAGAATAATAATAACAATAATAATAAACTATGTGATTATTTTCTTTCATGTCATGCCATGGCCACATCAAACAGACCTAAGTGCAGCAGTTATGAGTGTGAGTGCAGGTAAATGAATGTGGGTGAGCTTCCATGGATAATATGACTTGTCCCTATATCCATTTCCTTTACACACAGGACACAATTTCCTGAGCATTTCACTCTGGTCTCCTTATCTTGATCAATTAAATCTTCTGGGTTGTTGGTGGGTCAGCTAGCTTTCATCCCGTAAAGCTTCATACACACACCAACTGGAGAGCGGAAATATTGTGTTGCGTCTCTTCTGAGAAACACCCGGCTTAGAGGCAAAAGGCTCTTTTCTGGGTTAAGCCGTGGGAAGGGGCGGGTGAGAATGAAGGAGACTTGTGACACTGCAAGAAATTGGGAAGTCTTGTTTCATGTTGTAGTAATATAAGGCGGGCTGACAGTGGTTGCCACACACATGCACACAAAAAGAGCAGCTGACCCCTGCAGTGTAGCCCCATGCACCCATTCTCACAAACAAGCCAATAAAAGATAAGCCAATATAAATCCAAATAATCAAATGTGTTAATTTTTATAAACTTCAATATCTTTAATCTTTGTGATATTTTCTCACTTTCTCAGTTGATGAAACTCAGAATATTTTCAACTATTTTGCAGATTAAATAAGCACTACTTAATAGTATAACATCAGAGTACCTCTACATAGTTTGCAAGTTCAGGAAGCTCTGGGTTTGCAGTAGCAAATTATGGACTTCAGTCATTCTCACCTGCTCTATATGTTTTATCTTTATACCTCAGACGGTTGGGTTGCTTTTTATCTACATTTATGTTAGAATAGCAAAGCTGTATTCAAAGCTGTTTATTCAAAATATTTAAATACCAAAAAAGATAATTAACTGAATAATTTGCCTTAACTTTTTACATTTTGGTAGCTTATTTGAATTTACAGCGTACACATGCTTTGCAGATTAACAGAAGATTTCCTTGAATTTTGTGCAGCAAACATTAAAGAGCGGAGAAAAAAAAAAGACAAACAGTAAACCAGTGTTCGGAAATGTTGCGCTATGGGATTCTGTGACAATCATACCCTTTTATTGCAATATAAAACTACAGCACAAAGTTATAAAGCAGACCGTATCAATAAAACTACTTGTCTTATGATCCTCAGTTGGACTGGGGATGTCAACAGCCCTCCGCCTAAGTGAGTCATCTGTAGAGAGAAGGTAGCCAATGCCAACATGGTGCCAGCTAAAGAGGCACTTGGAAAACAAACATCGCTTCTGAGAAAAAAACAGTGCTAGATCCGAACTAGAGGCAGAGAGTAGGTTTGTTGGATTGTGTAGAAGTGTGATGGAGACAGGTTGTAAGTGAATGGAGAGGTGATACTGCAAATCAGCTGTCAAAAGCACCTTCAGACAATAAAATCAAAAGAAGACTGATTATGTATCAGATGACAAAGATGACTTCTCTTGGAAAAATGTTGGAAATCAATGTAGTAACTAAAGGTATAGGAACCCAAAATGTGTTAAAACAAAATATCTGTAACTTTGTGTTCTGTCTGCGCTTAAATGCAATAAATGAAATTCTAAGCTATCGTGCCTGATTAATGGGGCTGAAATCGAAAACCCTGCACATTGTACATTCAACAGGCAGTACATTATTTCTACAAAGAGACTGCTTATTGGGCTCACTTCCAGATGACACTCTAAGATTTCTGATTCAAAACAACTCTTACACCATTCATAAAATTGGGGTTAGGACAGGCATCTTGAACCTGAGGCTCCAGAGCCACGTGCAGCTCTTTAAATTGCTGCTATATTAAACCCAAGAAAAAAGGAAAGTATTCCCTTAACCTAAACTGGACTTTTGTCAAAATTAAACTAAAACTGGCCTTTTTATAAACTTGTACTATTTTAACATGCATTTGGCAGATGTGTGTTTTATTTATTATCAAAGTAGACTACTTCTAAATGATTTATTTGTGCAACCAAAATGTTGACAGCCTAATTTATACTTAATAGATTGTGCCAGGTTCGTTATAAGGCTCAAATGTGCTTTGCGGCTCCCTACAGATTTTTTTGGTCAACAATTTGCTGGAAAATGGAGTTTTAGACAGGAAAAGGTCACCGACCCCTGGGTTAAGACCACAGACTGTATATAAAAGGTGGATGTAGCCAATGTGCCATCAGCCTTTTTTGGACTATGCATTTTAAAGCTGCAACGTAAGCATGTTGGCCACCACCATATTCTTTTGTGAAGCCATACATCACCTTATATGGATGAAAGGGTGAAGTGCTAATACATCAGCTAATGCTAGTTAGCTTGGTCAACGAGGCACATTCATAAACTGGATAAGCAAATCACACAGACATATCGGCTAGTTAGTGCTAAGTAACAGAATCATAAAATGCTAGAATTTCATTCACCAAAACTGAAGCAAAAACTTCAAACAATTAGTCAGATAATCAATTAAAAAAGCTTCAAAAGGCACCAACAACACATACATACAGTGAAGAGGTCCAGTTCAATAATTCGAAAATGGAGGAGACCTAGTAAACTCCAAGTGGCTTTAGCTCCATGTGTCAGGACACCTGCCATGCCATGAAGTGAATTATTGAGGAGGATAAACTAAAAAGAGTTGTTAGTGTAATGTTTATGCATCTGCCTTACAAGCAAAGGTCCCTGATTTGATTCCAGGTGGAGACACAAGCTGTGTCAGGAAGGGCATCTGTCCCAAATTACCAAAGTGGAGTAATTTGCTGTGGCGAACCCTTGGGGAAAATACAAAGGAGCAGCTGAAGGTGCATGAATGGGAAACTTTCCATAGATGCTAATTCTTTTTTCACTTCCCCCACCTCGTACCAGGCAGTAAACATGCTTTAATACTGTAAAGTTAAGACACTGTACATGGGAAGTCACGGGGTGTGACTCACTTTTGGAGTAAGCCTCAAGCATCCATTAGAGGAACTGCAGTTTTTGCCACTTTTCTATTGGCGTCATTTCTCACCTCCAAAGGTTGCCCTTGGTTAAGGCTGGGGGAATCATTTTTGCTACTATTCACATTATTTATCAGGTCACAGCCTTCCCTCCCTTTGGTCACAGTGACTTCCTCTGTCAAGCTTGCCTGAGACTTCTGAGTAATTACTGCCACCTTTTCCTTAAAAACACACAGTGTGCTGTCACTAGTTACCATAATGTTACACACAAATCCTTTAAGTGTTTGCTCATGTACTGTACATGTATTACCCAGATATATGTGGGTAATAGGCAAAAAGGCCTCCAGATTGTACGCTTAAGGTGCAAACAGATACATACTTTGATAAGCAAAAGGGGAAGCCCCCCCCGGTGACTGTGGAAATTGTTAACACACACAATCATAAACCCACAAGAAAACAAACACGCACACTTTTGGCACTGTCACATCTCTTTTTTCATCTCTTCTCTGAGTGTTTAACTTTGGAAGCTCGATGAACACTATAGAGAAGTGTGTGTGTTTGCACTTTTTCCACTTTCTTTGATGTGCTGCTTGAAAATAATCTGCTTGCAAAGGTGTGGCAGAAACAAACACACACATGCACGCAAGTACACACACACACACACACACACACACACACACTGAGCTCCTACGTCTAAACCCTGTCTAGACTACAAAATTGAGTCCAGGTACACATGTTTTTATGGATGTGTATTTATAAACATTATCACCTCAGCATGTACACACACACCCACATCCACCCACCATAACTAACACTTTGACTTATTCTTATACTGACAGGAGATGAACAGATTTCCGGTGGTGTAACAAGATCCAGTTTGATTTTGCACAAGTTAAATTTCATGTCTGATACCATTTGGAGCTCCACTGCCACTGAGGACAGCTCAGCAGAAATCCATGCATACAACCCTGTGAGGCATTTTGGATTGAACTGTTCACTAAATGTTTTATCAGGCTGCATGGTAGCCCACTGCCCCATAACACAGAGGTCACAAGCTCAACCCCTGCAGCTTCGGTCTATCACCAGCTGTGTATTCAAACAGCCTGGCCTTGAGTTAAGCTCTACAGTCTGACTACCTCAGTCACCATACTGTAAGTGTGACTGCTGTCTTACTATAATGTGTACAAGTAGTATAATGTAAAATGCTGCATTTTTCGTGCCCAAATGAAAGGTGCTTTAAATTAGAGCCATCCCAGAGTAATCGACTAAACCTTTGATTGGCCAGTTCAATTAGAAGTGTAGAGGGGAAACAATCATTTAAATAGTTAATCTTGGCAAAAATATCCTTTACACGGCTGCTATAATTACACAGTAATTATGTCAGGTATTACGGTATGCTTAAAATTGGCATAAATTAACAAATTTTAATCTATTAAAGGGGTGTTATTATAGTTTTGTATTTATGTATAATGTAGTGCAGTGTTAACAAGCCTAGAAAGCCTCCCCCACAAAAAAAGAGCATGCATTAAATTAACATGCAACTACTAGTCTACGCAGAAATCTGAGGCTGGGTGCAATCCTGTTTTAAATAATATCCTTACTCCGCCCACAGGAAGATATGCATAAAAACTAGATTTTCCCCATAATGAAAAGCTCACCTTGTTTCATGTCAGATTTATGAGTCAGTGATAAAATTATGGTGTGACAGCAGTATTTATGACACTATATAGTTATTTCAATGCAAGTGACTGAACATTACAAAGGATTAATTCACAGTAGCAATGTAAAACTAATATCAATTTTCCATTTATGTGAATACTCAAATTCACCTGGTCAAGGGGATGTTCACACTGTAAAAAATAAATACAACAAAGCTACAAAAATGTAATTTGATGCTCTTTAATGCACCTTTAGTTGGACAGATGAGTAGCTCATTAGCACGGTTTGATATTTAGGATAGTCTTACAGCCAAGTCAATTGTACACGTTTTTCTCCAGCCTTCCTACAGCAAATTATGTTGCTGTCATATTTTCACATACTTGCCAATCACAGACTGTATACAGAAGATGGTAGCAGCATCCAGATCTGAAAAGTGAAGCCAAGAGAAAGTGCCTTAAGCTTTATGGTCTTCTGGTCTTATGGGGCGGCTGTGGCTCAGGAGGTCGAGTGGGTTGTCTTCTAACAGAAAGGTTGGTGGCTTCTCCAGTCTGCATGCCGACGTTTCCTTGGGCAAGACACTGAACCCTAAATTGCTCCCAACGTACCCATCGGACTGTCAGTGTATGCATGATAGTTAAAATGCTCCTAAAAGCATGGAATAAAGTGCTGCATGAATGTGTGTGTGAATAGGTGAAGCTTTTAGTAGAAAGCACTTTGAGTCCTCAGAGTAGAAAAGTGCTGTAGAAGCACCAGTCCGTTTACTCCTGCACTGATTGTGTTGCACACCAACTGTGGCTTCATCATAGCCTCACTATACTGGCACTAAGGGCGCATTGGACTTGCTGAAGTCTTCTCCTTGACAATAGGTGTTACTGTTCAGAAAAAAACTCCATATCAGTGCCAGAACAGGAGCAGAATTAGTCAAAACAAGAAGCATAGAAATGGTGGAATGTTTTTCAAAGTTTCTTCAGAAAGTCATCTTTTCAAGCTATTGCAACACAATTTTCTGTATAACCTAAGAATCTCTGCTCTTCTGTATGGACATATAACTGAAATGGCAGTAAAATCCAACATGACTGCAGACTCGTGTCTTTGAAGCGGCCAAACAAGCTAGGCCGCAAAAACCGAGAAGTGCATGACAAGCGGAAAAAAACATTAAAATACAGTGTGCGCCAGCAGTTGTGATGCCATTTATGATGTGTGCTGGTGAAACAGCAGAACAAACCAGGTTTTAAAGCTGCATTCTTTCTGATGGACAACAGGGGGAGACTCCTCTGGTTACGAAGACTTCCACATGTATAAAAGACTATGGGAAACCAGCACTTCGCTCTCTTTGTTCAGTGATCCCAGTAAACACTTTCCTGATGACTTTATGGGTTCGATCGGTAGTATCGAGTCATGTAGAATAAAATGTCAAGTTCAAGAGATAAATCAGGGTCCGTCCAAAGCTGTTAGCCAATGAATGTGCGGTTTTATATTTACCTGTGCACATCATATCTGGTTTCAAAATACTCAGCTTGAGGCTCAGCAAAGGGACTTCACTAACCAATGGGTTGACATGTCCATATTTTATGCTGTCAACATGTGAGCAGATTGTGAAATAACAAAAGGAACTGAAAAAACACTTGTTTTTTTAACAGCCTTTTCTGTTTAAATGACTCAGAGTGAATTTTCCAGAGAAATTTCAGAACAGCGTTTGCCACGTACAAACTACTTACACACACATCCCAGGTATATTAAAACCTGCTCAAACATAATATTTGGTGTCTCATTTTGGCATTTTCTATTTTGTAATTTGTCTGAGTGTGTTATGCTATTTTGCAATCAGTTTACTTGTGGACAATTCCTGTGTTTGCATTTTGAAAGTTTTAAAGTCACTGCTAACGAGCTAGCCCCGTTTAATACAAGCTGACCTAATGGGCAAGTTGATGTTGTGGTGATCGCTGATCATTCACCTGTCTCAGAGTCTCGAGTGGACGTACCACCTCAGCTTGCAGCTGGCAAAAGTAGTCCTCGCTGCTCTAAAGACCAGCTCAAATCAGAACCTGCAGCAGGTGGAAAACTGCTTTGCTTACCAAAGCTGCAGAAAGAAAACAACTGGCTGCAGTCCAAAAGGGTGGGTTTAGAGCCCATCCATGGGATGAGAAACTCAAAGCAGATGCTTTAAAATATTTCTCCATCATTTATCTCACAATGTACTTCGAAATTCAAATATGGTCAAAAGAACACTTTATTATTGGCATTACTTACAATTATTATTTTGCAGAGTAACTTAAATAGAGTATAAAAATAAAAAAATTGGAACTGAAACTGAACAGAAGATGTAAACTTTAATAACAAGGCTTGTATGGCTGCTTCAAAGACATGAGTCTGCAGTCATGTTGGATTTTACTGCCATTTCAGTTATATGTCCATACAGAAGAGCAGAGATTCTTAACAAGTTGCAAAGAGAACCTTTAAATCATCATTTCTGACCACATAAAGCCTATATTTAAAGTTTTGGATTTAAACATACATTTTCTTCTTTTTAAGAAAGATAACTTACTTGCTGTTTCACTCGTGTCAATTAATGCTGCGGTTTATCTTAATTCCTTCTCTCTGCATGTGTCAGGTTGAATCTGTAACAGGCTGTTTAACAGGCTATTAAAAAAAAAAAGACTGTCTCTTACATAAGCACTAATAGCTGGTTTGGAAAGTCGTGGGTTGACAGAGGCAGCTGATAACCACCCTTTGTGAAACAAATAAGATTGCCATTGTTTGGTTTAGCTGCACCAGAAACTGTCAGATGGACCCAAACCTTGGAAACCTGCATCTTGGGACAAACAATATATATTTTACCTTATATCCTATTAGTACTTCTTGAATGATTAAAATCATAACACAAGTACCTTTTACTGATGACGTTTTACAAGATATCATAGCTGAACCTGAAACTGGATCTATTACATTCACTGAAATCTCCATATGTTTATAATTGAACTCTACTAGAGCAGCTCTACATGATTCAGTTTAAATGAATCCTGATTCATTTATTTTGGGTTTTGGTGCAGCTCCTCATCTTAGCGACTATCTGAAACAAGTCATTTTAGCTCCTCTCCCTTTAAGCCAACTATCTTCTGATTGGTTTGTGCAGGAGATAGGTGGAGCTTCTGTGTTCCCTCTCTGACATCATACAGAACCAAGAGTAGAAAAACAACTGTCTTCAAAGGGCGATTAGAACACTCGTTTTATGGGAATTACTTCCACATATTTCAATCTCATAATCTGAAAATCTGGCCATTTAAATATAAGCACCAACCATTGTAATAGCATGACATAAGAGGTCCACTCTGAATCTTTTGAATCGCTATTGAACCTGTGACTGTCATTTGACTTCATGAGCAAAAAGTGCTTTTTACTGGAGGAAGATGATCCATGAAGAAGCTGTCAACACATGACGGCAGAAATTAAAGAGCTAAATTAAGGCAATATATATTGTAGAACCAGGATAAGGAGCGCGTTTGTACTTCATGAGAGGCCCTCACCACAACATATACACCACTGCATCCCATGTAATTTGCCTCTCACTGAAACAGCTCTCTGTTAAACTTTTCTAATGAGGTCAAACATGACAAGATACCCCAAGATACTTCCAATTAGGGTGAAAAAAAATGGAAGCGTTCCTGTTACATTAAACAGCAGAACGACTACTGAACAGAACGTATAATCTCAAACCCATTGCCCTACCAGAGCCTGCAATTATGTCAATAAAACACATTCTATATATAAACAACAATAGGCAGTTAAAGTGGGTGTTATGTCAGGGTGTTCTGGTGACTCACTCTGTGGAGGATAACACCCCATGTGCTGGTGGTATTGTGCGTTTGACTCCAGCAATTGAAAGCTTCACACAAGGGTTGAAATCAGTGTCACAGACTAGCAGCAACCGGCCAAAACACTTACTTACATGTTGGCTGCGGCTGATGAGCCTTAATGGTGCTCTGTACACTGGCACACAGCCCACCTGTGTTCAATCAGGACAAGTTTTCTCGTCCGCAAGCTGGTGCGTTTGCTAAATAATTTAAGCAAAATTCAACATTCACAAGCTGTTGCCAGCTGTGAGGAAACTTAGCTTGAAGCCTAATTTCCATAAACCTCATTCAGAAACTTTGCATGTACCATAATAACTTGATTATTATGACTAACGAGATAAAGGGAAATTGATTTAATTGAAGTACTTGAATGGCCCACAGATTAAGTTTATATGAGCTGCTCTCTAGAGACATGCGTGACAGCCTAAAGGCCAACAGGAAATATATTGTATTTCATGCCAATAAAGCTCATTTGACAGGAAACTATAGCCATCACACAAATGATCAAGAGTTGAAGCATGACAAACAGTAAGTGTCTGGTAACTTATGAAAAAAGGAAGGTTTCTGATAAAAACAATGCCACATTAGTGGCCAGAAAGACAGCTAAAAAAACATCTTATTGGTTCACTTCAACAACAGCAAGCTTTAAAATTGTATTGCTTTTCCTACAATACATCCTCACATACAACAAGTGGCTGTTGTAGGCAGTTTGACAAGGCGTGGACATGTGTAATCTCATGAATGACAAGTATGGTGGTGCTAAAAGAAGAACCAGCATTTACCCGGTTGACTCTACATAGAAAATTTAAGGCTAAGAGAAACGAGCAGCCAATAAAATTGCAAACCTACAGACATTACACTTAGTCTGCAGTTAAAAATATTATCTAAATATCTGTAGTGTTAAAGTTCAATTGACTGAGGGCATGTATTATGAAATCAAGTGTTCTGTAAACAACCAAAAGGCATACTAGTCTTAGTTCCTAGCTCTTATCCATCAAATACTTCCTTAATGCCTCTCACAGAAGGCATTAAGGAGAACTCAAGTCTTTTCGCAAAACATCTCCCAACTCCCCATTTTCTGAAACTCTCACTCAGACAGGCCAAGTCATGAGCACAAAATTAGACACAAGTTCTACTTATTACTGAATCTGTTATGTGCTTAATCAGCGTGAGAGAGGCCTGGCAAATTGTGTAGCATTGACTCAAAGAGTGCCAAAGAGTTGCGCTTTTAAAGCCAGGACAAAATGTTATGAAATGGGCCAAGAAAGAATGTTGCAAGCTCCAGCAAGCAGCTTGTATGAAGTAGGGAAGTCAGGAGAGTCTGTGTGTTGGGAAAAAGTTAACCATTCTGGTGCTGATAAGGTTTATTCCCACTCAACCGAACTGCAATATCATTTGGTGTGGTGTGGTGTGTGTGTGTTTGGGGGGGGGGGGGGGGGGGAAAAAAAGGAAAAACCC
>VUQH01041002.1:16239-34122 GCA_015106775.1 Etroplus canarensis
CTGAAAACACTCACTCACACACACACACACACACACACACACACACACACACACACACACACACACACACACACACACACCAATGCCAACAGTCAATACTGTAGCTCAGATATGTAAAACTGGATTAAGATATTTCATGAAATTGGAACAAAAAAGCATATAATGTATTATGTGGGTATTTAATTTTCCTGTTAGAGCACGTGTGTGTTTTAGGCAGTTGTTAAAAAGTCTGGTTAAAAAGTCCACTGCCCTCTCTCCTAGACATCTCCATATCTCCACAGGTATGTCATCTGGACCAACTGCCTTTCCACACTTCATCTTCTTCATAGCTGCCCTCACTTCCTCCTTACTAATACTCTGCACTAACTCATTCATTATCTTTCCTCCATCTGACCTCCTCTCTCTCTCATTTATCGGCTCCTCAAAGTACTTCTTCCCTCTTCTCAACACACGCTCTTCACTTGTTAGAACATTTCTATCTATCATTAATCGTTAATCACCCTAATCTGCTGCAAATCCTCTCCAGCTCGGTCTCTCTGTTTCGCTAATCGATACAAGTCCTTCTCTCCTTCATTGGTGTCCAGCCTCTCATACAACTCGTTGTAAGCCTCTTCCTTTGCCTTTGCCATTTTTCTCTTTGCTGTGCGCCTAGACTCCCAGTACTCCTGCCTGCTGTCTTCATCTCCCTGACTATCCCACTTTTTCTTTGCCAGCTTCTTCCTTTGAATGCTTTCCTGTACTTCCTCATTCCACCACCGAGTCTCCTTGTCATCTTTCCTCTGTCCAGAGCTGTTTCCCTCACTACCCCAGCTGCACTTTCCCAGTCATCTGGTAATTCTTCACTACCACCCAGAGCCTGTCTCAACTCCTCCTTGAACTCTGCACAACATTCTTCCTTCTTTAACTTCCATCATTTAATCCTTGGCTCTCCCTTCACTTGCTTTCCAAAGTCATTCCACAGACTACCACCCAATGCTGCCTAGCAACATTCTTCCCTTACACCACCTTACAGTCTCCTACCTCTTCCAGGTTACACCTCCTGTATAAGTTAGTCCATCTGTGTGCACCTTCCTCCACTCTTGTAGGTCACTTTATGTTCCTCCCTTTTCTTGAAATATGTGTTCACCAATAGCAGTAGCAAATAGCATAATAGCAGTAAATGCACCAGCATTAAAAGTACATTATACTACTGTATACAGCAGAAGATTAACATTATGTATATATTACATAATGTTATTGTGTTCTAATTTGAGCATCTAATTCATTCAAATTTAATCTAACTGACAGAGTGAAAAGAAAGTGAGAGGGACAAAGACAGAGGGAAGAACAGAGAAACCAAATTGGTATTCAGGATAAAGCTGTCTGGGGATGGGAACTCAATAGACACTTATGCACGATGAACTGTCTTCCAATAAACACACACACACACACAAAGAATGGAATCGAGTCACTTTGTTTTCCTTTAGTTCTAGCAATGACAACAAACAAACCCATCTATTCAGTCTGAGCAAGAGGGAGAAGGAGAAGGGACGCTGTCACTGAGCCAACAAGCTTTTTACTCACACAAACTGCTTGTTGTTTCTCTTGTCTTTAAACTTATTTGCTTGTTATCCCAGTAAATATTCAGTGTTTTCTTTGCTTTATTTTCCCTTGCTCCCTGTGTGCCTATTCTGCCCTAATTTTATGTCCTTCTCTCTTTCCTATACTTTCTCTTTCTGTGTAATTTGGTTTCTCTTCATCTTTCTGAACTGACTTGAACTTAATTGCCCTTAGCTGTGCACTGAATGGGATCTATGATTTGGTTGTTAAAGTACTTGAGAGACACATGGACTAATTCATTATCTACTACTCTGCTAATGAAATTCTGATTTTTAAAAAATTTTTGCTCATTAAAGGTCCTGAAATAGTTGAACCAAAAGACCCATCCTAATGTCAAAATTGAAAACTAGGAAATATTTGGTATTTTTTAAATCAAAGTATTTTCTGATCCATTTTTCTAATGACACCACTTAGTTAATTGACTGGTCATCATGTTCTAATGTGCAGTATATTTGTATATCTTTATCACTGTAATCTAAACCATAAATTAATTATTCATCAGTGTACACACAGTAGACCCTATGGTGTACATTTTGGGTTTGCATGACAAACAGACATATCTCCTAAAAGTCATGAGTCTTTTTAAATTAAGCGTAGCTTGCAGAAATTGTTAAAAATCACTATATATATTTGCCTGAAAATGGTAGGAATGTTGTTTAGTTGTATTACTTGTGTGTAGACAGGAACATGTTTATGTCATTGTTTATTACATTTAAAGTGAAATGAACATGTTAATTTCCAGCGCCATATTTTTTCTATGTCTCTATTGAGGTAGTTTTGCATGACTTACAGGTAAAAAAAAAATCCTTATCTTTATTATAGTGGGGCTTGGTGCGGCTCTTCAGCTCAGCCTCTGTCTGAAACAAGCCATTTTAGCACACCTCCCTTTAAGGTCACCCTTCCTTTAATGGAAATGGACTGGCATTTATGTATCCCTTTTTTAATCTTACCATTAGACTAAAAGCCATATTTGACAATACATTTATACAGTGCTTTAATCTATGTACTTGAAATACTTCATCATCCTCTCACCCACAGCCAATCACCTTCTTCTTCTTCTTCTTCTTCTTCTTTCAGCTGCTCCCATTAGGGGTTGCCACAGCAGATCATCTGCCTCCATCTCACACTGTCCCTTGCATCCTCTTCTCTCACACCAGTCTTCTGCATGCCCTCCTTCACTACATCCATGAACCTGCTCTGTGGCCTTCCTCTTCTCCTCCTGTCTGGCAGCTCCATTGTCAACATCCTTTGTCCAATATATCCACTATCCCTCCTCTGAACATGTCCAGACCATCTTAGCTGTGCCTTTCTGACTTTGTCTCCAAGCCGCTCAACCTGAGCTGTCCCTCTGATGTCCTCATTTCTAATCCTGTCCATCCTGGTCACTCCCAGCAAAAATCTCAACATCTTCAACTCTGCCACCTCCTGTGTTTTTGTCAGTGGCAGTCTCCAAACCATACATCATAGCAGGTCTCACTACCATCTTGTAAAACCCTTTCCCTTTTTGTCCTGCTGCTATCCTTCGATCACAAAGCACCCCTGACACTCATCTCCACCCACTCCACCCTGCCTGCACTCTTCTATAACTAAAATGCATGTCTTTGGACTGTGAGAGGAAGCCAGAGCACATGGAAAAAAACTCATGCAGGCATGAGGAGAACATGCAAACTCTATATAGAAAGGCCCAAGCCGAGGTATGAACCAGGAAAATTCTTGCTGTGAGGTTATTTTCTAACCACTGCACAACCATGCTGCCCAGGGCATCTTTTTACTGATTGACTGCCCCTCACAAACAGATGGTTTGAATAGCAGGTGGGTGAGGCTTCTGTGTATGATGAAAAGTAAGTAAAAGCATAACGGGTCCCCTTTAAGTCTTGTAAATCATGATTACATCTCATTCTGTGTTTTTTGTGTCTTCCTTTCTTCCTACCACAATTCATTAGAAACAGGTCAAGCACACTGATGAGATACACAAACACCAAAGAGTACTCTAGTCTAATGTACTGCATGTGTGTGTATGTGCATGACTTGTCTTATGGTTGTATCAACACAAATATTTTAAGGAAGACCTTGTGGCCTTCTCTCTTTTCACAGCACGGACTCTAGTTGCTCTGCACTGTATCTGACCCTGACCTCTGATCTCCATGTGGAGAAGAGGGGAGTCAAAATTTCACAAGAGGGATCAGTTACCCATGATATTTTTACTACCCATTTTCCGCCTGTGCATCTCTACTATGTATTCCTCCTCCTCCACAGTTACTTATTGCTCCTTTACATGCTCCCATTTATCCCTCTCTCTGTTTTTTTCTTCAATTATCTCCCCTCTGTCTACTCACTCTCTTTTTTTTGCTCCTCCCTCTCTCTTACTGGAATGTGCTGTTCAGAAGCAGCTGAGTAGAGGAATGTTGCTGTAACAAGCCCATACAACAACCCCAAGGTAGGGAGGCTCCCTGCACACACACACACACACACACACACACACACACACACACACGAACACAATCGTATCCATTCCCTCATTTTCTGTCTTTCAAATGTGTGCCTGCAGTAGAGGGAAAGCATTAAGATGCACATTTGAGCCCATGGCAGGATGACGGCCAATATCTGTTCTGGACACACGCTTGCATGCAGAAAGAGGCAGAGAAAGGGAGAGAGAGAATGTGAGCCTGC
Organism: Etroplus canarensis; assembly: GCA_015106775.1. Lineage (NCBI taxonomy): Eukaryota > Metazoa > Chordata > Actinopteri > Cichliformes > Cichlidae > Etroplus > Etroplus canarensis. Next base: position 20,509 of record VUQH01041002.1, read on the forward strand.
CTGTTGCAGTGATGAAGTAAGGTGAAAATGTCTACCCTCTGGGTAGAAGAATGACTCAGTGGCATGTTACACAACCACACCATGCCCCCTTCTGTTAGGTGCTTCAAAAACACAGGGTAGCATGCAGATGCTTCGCTACATGTGACATTACTATCGTGCTCTGTGACATGACCTGTCCCATCATGACAGTGCCAGCCACAGGACATGAGGCACTAAAGAATATGAAAACAATAACAACCACAAGCCATAAGGCCTTCACAGCCAGTATATCTTAGCCTAATTGAACAATCATAAATCAAAGCATCATACCCCAGCAGCAGCATCAAAACATTTAATGAAGAAATATCTTCTGGCTAAGTGATATTAGGGACCAACAGAGTGAGTGTCATAGTCTTTATATTGATTCATGGCTTATTGTTGTAATCTTACATTCTTGTTTTTTCATGTGCCTCCCATGCTTCCTCCTTTCTGCATCTCACTGTTGTCTGTGAGTTTATTCCTGGTCTCTTTTCGCTTTGTTTCCTGTTTTATTTTACTGCTTAGTTCCTTTTATGGCTTCTGTGTTCTTACTTCTCTCATTAGTTCTTTTTTGGGCATACCCTTGAGTTTGCCTTTGCCATTTTACCCCTCTCCCTGGTGTGTGTATTTACTCTTTAGACATTTTCTCGAACTGTCTTGATCAGGTCTTCTTCTTGTTCTCTTCATATTTTGGTATCATATTTGTGTCTCCATTTGACTTCTGTGCATTTCTTTTGCTCATCTTATTTTTTGACTGGTTGATTGCTTAGTTTTCCTGTCATTTAAAAATTTCTCAGTAGTAATAAAAGTGCTTTTTTTCTTTGTCTGTGTTTGGGTCTTCCCTTATGAACTTTATGACAGTTAGAGAATCTAAAGCAGCAAGGCCAGATTGATGTTTTATGATAACTTAGGTAGACAAAGACACTTTACTTTGGGTTTCCTTGATTGTATTAGTTTTTAAAGAAGAGATTAAAAGGGATCAAAGCTCTTTGAATTCATCTTGAGGGTAACAGAAGTGCTTGAATCAAATTTCATTGTACCCAAGTGTGTGTCTGTGTTGAAGAACAGTATTTGGGCTAAAGTATTGGACTACATCTCTTAATCATTGCATTCAGAAGTTTTATTGAGTCACATTTCCACAGGTGGATAAAATCAAACTCATAGCCATGCAGTCTGCCTTTACAAACATTTGTGAAATGGTGGGTCATTTGAAAGAGCTCAATGGATTACAGTGAGGTGCTGTAATAGGATGTTGCCATTGCAACAGGTCAGTTGGTGAAATTTCTTCTTTCCTGAATATTCCACCATCAACTGTAAGTGGTATTATTGCCAAGTGGAAGCATGTAGGAACCACAGCAACTCAGCCACAAAGTGGCAGATCAAGTAAAGTTACAGAACAGGGTTACTGAGTGCTGAGGTGCACATTTCATAAAAGTCGCCAAAATGCTGCAGTGTTTCAAACCACCTCTGGTATTAACATTAGCACAAAAACTGTGTACCAGGAGCTTTGAAGCTTGGTTTTCCACAGCCAAGCAGTTGCATGCAAATCTTACATCTCCAAGCACAATACCAAGCATCAGCTGGAGTGGTGCAAAGCATGCCGCCACTGGACTGTGGAGCAATGGAAATGTATTCTGTGGTGTGATGAATCACACTTCTCTGTCTGGCAGTGTGATAGATGAGTCTGGGTTTGGCCAAAGCCAGGAGAGTATTATCTGTCTGACTGCAATGGTCCAACTGTAAGGTGTGGTTCGCTTAATGCTTCTGATTACCAGGACATTTTAGACAATTCTATGCTTCAAACTTTGTGGGGACTGTTTGGGGAAGGCCCTTTTCTGCTCAAGCATGACTGTGCCCCAGTGCACAAAGCAAGGTCCATAAAGTCATGGCTGGATGAATTTGGTTTGGAAAACTTGACTGGCCTGCACAGAACCCTGTCCTCAACCCCACCAAACACCTCTGAGATGAACTAGAATGGAGACTGCGAACCAGGCTCTCTTATCTAACATCAGTGTCTGACCTCACAAATGGTCTTCTTGATGACTGGACAAAAATTCCAGCAGAAACATTTCAAATCTTGTAGAAAGCCTTCCCAGAACAATGGAAGCTGTTAAAGCAGCAAAGGAAGGACCAACTCCATATTAATGCCTATGGATTCAGAATGGGATGCAATAAAATCTTCTGTAGATGTAATGTGTAGGTGGCCCAAGACTTTTGGACACATAGTGTGTCTCCGTCTGGATCAAAGTGGTTGACTGACTGAAACTACAAATAATAAATGTGACCCATAAATGCAAAATTTAATGATCCAAACAAAAACAAAAGTCCCCGGTTAGAATAATATAAAACATCGTGAATGAACTTGGAAATGTGTGTGAGATAGCGAGATGTGTGTCAGTGTGCGCAAAGTGGACATTATGGTGTGGTGGGTGATGTGGCACTGCTTGTGAGTAAGTGTGTGTCTGTGTATGTGAGTATGTTCTTGAATGCAGCAACACTCTCAGTATAGCTCATCCCTCAACAGATTCCAGCCAGCCTGTCTCGGCCTCTATACTAAACACACACACACACACACACACACACACACACACACACACACACACACACACACACACACAGAGTCATGTTTCCTTTACTTCAGAGGACACAGTATTGACTAACATTTATTTCAGTGCTATAACTATAGCCATGGTGACCACTTCCCAAAACCTAACCACAATCATAACCTAAACCAATACTTTCTCTTACATCAAACTAGATGTTCACACTAAAACCTTAAGTGTTTTTGTTTATGAAGACTTTCTTTTTGTCCCCATGAAGGAGGCATGTGTGACCATGTAAACAGATTTATGTCCCTCCAACATAAGTATTATAAGTGTACACACACACACACACACACTGGCAAGCAGCCAGGCAATGGTGGTTGGATGCTCTGTCAGATTTAGACATATAATTACTGTCCTAACTTTTGAGAGCTGTGTAGTTGTGTGTTAGTATTTCTTTCAGTGCTTGTGTGAACTGGTCTATTTTAATATACTATATAAGTTTGACATGGAGGGGGTTTATGGAAGTGACAGAAGTACATAGTTTCCCTGTTTGCATCTTCACATGTTATTGTCACCACAGATACTTTTCAGTTAGAAAAAGTAGCTAGACAAGTCAAACAAACTACTCACTGACTGCATATGAAAACATTTAAGTAGTTAATGATAAATGTGTGTTTTTTTGGGGGGACTTTTTCAAATTATGCACTTTAAGGATTACAAAGGTGTCTTTAAAATACACTTGAAGGTCACGTTTTTGTTCCTGCACGGTACATTTTATTGTACACTGGCGCCATCAAGTGGGCAGCATGAGTAAGCTTGCAGGTCAACTATTGCTTGGAGTTGTAAGGGTTGGTGAAGAAAAAGCTAAGGAACACAGATAAACCAGTATTTTTCAGATGCCATCCATGATAAAGACAGTTATTCTTTTACTGAGATGTGTTTCCCTGCTTTTTTCCAGTGGTTGTCCATCCATCCATCTGTCTGTCCATCCATCCATTTGTCTGTCCATCCATCCATCCATCCATCCATCCATTTTCTACCACTTATCTGCTTCCAGGTTGCAGGGGCAGCAGTTTAAGCAGAGATGCGAAGACCTCCCTCTCCCGGGCCAGCTCCTCTGGGGAGACACAAAGGCGTTCTCAACCGAGAGATTTAATCTCTTCTGTGTGTCTTGGGTCTGCCTCAGGGCCTCTTCCTGGTAGAATGTGCCCAGAACACCTCACCTAGGAAGCAGCCAGTTGTTGTTTTCTTGGTAATTTGCTAATTGTTCTGCCTCTTAAGTATGAAAACAGTTTGTAGCAACCCTGATCTTCTTTTACCTCATGTAAATGATATATATCTAGTTTTATTATTATTTTATAGAGCTAAAATATGAATAACAAAGAATTATTATTATTATTAATCTACAGTCTCAGTGTCAGGTTATCTGTTATCATTCCTCCACAACCTATCTCGATATATTTTATGAAGTTTACGTTGGTCCTGCTTTGATGACCCTGTAGTGTTGGGGTTATACATTACAACGAATGGTCTCAGGTTCAGTTCCAGGTGGGGACACAAGTCCCTCTCACCATGGAGAGTTGCGTCAAGAAGGGCGTCCAGCGTAAAACCACTGCCAAATTACCAATGAAGAATAATTTGCTGTGGTGACCCCTTGGGGAACATTCAAGGGAGCAGCCAAAGGTACATGTTGGTCCTGTTTTGGGTCAGTTACTGTAGGTCTTACTTCCCTGAAAAACTCTCAAAACCAACAAAATCAGATACAGAGTATGTGAAAATCTCTTTGTGTGTTTTATAACTGACATGCCAAAGAAATGTGATGCTGCATTTTCCATAAAAGAGTCCTAAAAGGTGTCATCACTACAAAATTAAAGCAAATGTCAGGAGTCTGATCGATCAGAGATCTAGAGTTGTTCCCTAAATGAAAAGTAAACGTTTAATAATGTTTACTTGATGGATAATAATTGGTTTGTAAACATCTATTACTGTTAACGTCAATATGAAGCTGCAACTGATGTCTATTAAACTTTGTAATGTGTAGCACGTATATAAATGTTATTTAGATGGCTACTAAACTGATGTGTATAATACCTGCAAGATGGCAGGTGACTACATAATCCACAAGACTATGAACATGTCCTGTTTAGGTTTGCTGCCATATTTTCTCAAGTTGTCAGATTTGATTTAAGAAAGGGTTATGGTTTGGGTTAAACTGTCTGCTTTCAAAAGTACTCTGGAACACTGAGTCTAAGCAAATAGACCCAGCACTATTTTTAGCAGTGTGGGGTAGAATGCATCCAAAATGGCCATGGTTTATTTCCGAAGTAGTTATGCATCTCAAAAAAAAAATTAGCCTTCACCAGTGCAATTAATGGTGGCACCAGTGGGCCTAGCCTAAACAGCCATATTTGTGGAAATGAAAGTGAGACCCATCTCACTAATACTGTAACAAATGAGTCACAGCTTCAGTGCCAAAGAACCCCTCTAGTGTCTAAGATTCCATCCTCTCTGCAGGGATAAGGTGAGAGTAATGGTTTGTGGCTACCACCTGCAAAACCATTCCCTTTCTGGGGGTTATCTTTTTGTTGCCCCTCCAGTGCGCCTGTTGTCACTTTCATTTGCACTAAAGCAGGTGAAATGGATTCACAACAGATCGATAACTCTGAAGTTTTATTGCCTTTATCATATTGTGATCATCGAGGGCTCCCTTACTGTATATAAAAGGCTACCTGTCTCTGTTTCAATAGAACATAACGATAACAATAACAAAACAATAGATACAATAGATAATACAATATATAATTCATGAAAGAATTGCTTTATATTACACAAACTACTGACAAAATAAAAATAATATCACTAATGATCAGTAAATATAATCATGTCAATGTGTACAGTAGAATAACTTTGAAGTTTACTATTACTTTGCAATTTCAGGATGATGGTTACTATATTATCATTACGTGTGTGTATAGCTGTGTGCACACGCACGCATATCACCTTGGAACTGTAATGTCACCAAATGTACTGCTGCTGTCTTTTAATGTCACAACTGCTGAACTCACTGCAAATGCACAGATTTTGGGGGTTGTTTTTAAGTACTTCCATGAACCATGAGTGACAGCAGGGGACTTAAACTGCCAAACATTATAACCAAAAGGAGGATGAAAGATAGAAGTGTTATGAATCTAAACAAAAAGATTACGTCCATTGGTGTTCGGACCACCGACTTTAAACAGATCTCATAAATGTAGCTGTTGGTTGATGCTGTTTATTTTACTGTATTTGTATTTTGTACTCTTTGACATTGGTTTTTGCTCTTACAATCTCAGTTTAAAATATTGTTTATGTTTGGCAGAAATCCAAAATTAGACCAAATTAATTTTTTTCTTTCCAAGCAGTAACTTACAGTAAACTCAGTTATGTGTTTCATGCCATAAAGAAATAACGACTTACTTTTTGCATTTATTATTTAACTACTTTTTATTAGACTTATTATTAAACACAATATGCTCGATATGTTACTGTATATGAAAATGCTGTTTAGTGTTATCTATTTTACTATCTTTAGTCTACACTGTAGATTTCAATTAGGACATTGTACAATATTTTACACCAATTGTTATTTTAAGTATTTTTTTAAATATCTAAATTAATGTCTGTTCTGTGCGATGTCCCAGGTTCATGCAGGATATGTCCATGGCCTCCTTACATCACATATGTCCGTGCCTGTTGTATGTGGATGCATCCTGTCAGTCTATGGCACAACATGCAGGCAACACAATGATCAGTATGTAAGTGAAATAAAAACTTTAAAACACACCTTATTTTGCACTGCAAAGTTATTGCATTATGTTTCTGGGGTTACTAATATCACTGGTTTTATTTTTTAGAGATGTACCTACTTGTGAACACATTTTGGAAGCTGTCCCTCACAGTCCTTTTCTCCCTCTTCAGCTTTGGCATGTATTTAGTGGTGAAGCGGTTTTATTCCAGTTTCCCTCATTACCTGCTGAAGCAGTTTCAAAGCAGCAGGTCAGGCAGCTGGCCAAGAGCTCCTCAGCCTTCAGCCTCAGGTTGAACTTGCAGAATACACAGCAGGACCCACATGGTTTTAAGACACTGTCCAGATTCCCTGCACATGGGATGATGAGCTGTTTAATTATGAATTATTCTGAAACCACACAGACAAAATTCACACTGCACCCTCTCAAGTGCTCAGACATAAAAGTATGCGTAAACTACCAAAAGAAAAACTACTTGATGATCAGTAAATTTGGCCTCAGTTGGGCATATTTATTGTGACCTTCTCAACTTTTGGAAAAACACAGTGGCCTGTATATTTTCTGTCACACAGTCAGGAGGCTATTTCATGTCTATTTGCTCATTTGCTTATTGTCAGCTTAACACAAAGAATAACCTGAACTGTGTCATTTGCAGGGTGTCTTGTCTCTCAGTTAAGCTTGTAAAGAAACTTATTCTGGCTTAACTTTGGTCCAGTGACAAGGAGGGTAGTCAGTGAAAAGATTCAGACTGCCTGTATATCTGCCCACACTTCAAAATATGACCCAGATCAGCTTCCGGTCAGCAGAACCTGGAGTTGTCTGGCCCACTTAAGAGCTGAGTCACTTCTGCTAAGCTCTCTAGATAAAGGAGGCTCCAGTTAAACTCTCCATGCCAAAGAGTCAGAATCTGCTCAAACTGCCAATCACCATCAATCTCAGAAAGTTTAAAGAAGCTTGGCAAGAACTGCCCCAGCTGCAAATATCTAGAGGACATGAATCACAAAGCAAAGAGCAATAAGAAAATTTTTCAAATATCTTAAATAATAAAACTCAGTATCACAAGCCATCTGATGTTTGACTATATTATGTGCAATAGAATAGCAAACATGTATCACCTGCTAAATTTAACTATATATTCGCCATGAATAAACAAACCATTTCCAAAAGTTACTCAAACATTTGTTTGCACATGTATGAAAAGCTCAATTTATTTAATAATTGAAAAAAGAGAGTGATGCCAAAGCTTGGTAATATTAGCAAAAGCTAATATGTCTCCAAATGAGTAATTCAGACTGTAAAAAATACTGTTCTATTAAGATATTAAACTTGAAACAAATGTTGAAATGAGATACTGTAGCAACTTACTTGAAATCAAGAAGAAGGTCCAAACCAAATGTTAATAACCCTGGTCTTGGATTTTTATTTTCAAACAAAGACTGTAATTAAAACTTAGATGTAGCTTTTAAGTCTGAAAAGTGAAGCCTGCATTCTTTTAAAGGCCAGCAGGGGGAGACTCATCTCATTAAAAAAAAAGATGTACTTTAGTCTGAGGGAAAATGACACCTTGTGCCACCCAGTCTGTGACCACTGTAAACACTTTCCTAATGAGCTTAAGGACTCAGCTGCTAGTTTCATTTCTCATTGAATACAACATTAATATTATTTTATAGATCATGGTTGCCGTCCAAACTGAGTCTATGAGCATGCAGTCTATCTGGGTTTCTCACTCAGAACTATAACTCACTAGTCATGTCCAATTTTAATACACCTAATTACAGATGGTGAAAAGCCCAGCTTGAGGCTTCATAATGGAACTTCACAATTACTAGGCAGGGGGTAACACTTTCAACAGTTATCATGAGAGAATAAAGAAAAGTTGTAAAAAGACTTTTGCATACGACTATAAACAAACAGAGGGTATTTGACGATACAGAATGGGGCATGTTGATGATGATAATTAAATTGAATGTGAAATCTCTGCATAGTGACCCACTGATCAAAAAGCATCGAAAAATTAGTTGTGTTAGACAGTTATGGCTTTGAAAGTTGGGCTTGGACTCAGATACAATTGGTCTACAGGCTGATGTTTGACTGATGACAGGAATAAGATAATAATAATAACAGATAATGTTTTTTGCCATTCCTGAATGGCAAAAAACATTTGCCTTACGAGTGAAAGGTCCCTGATTTCATTCGGGCTGGGGACACAAGCCCCTCTCACCATTTAGAGTTGTGTCAGGAAGGGCATCCGGTGTAAAACATCTGCCAAATTACCAAAGCAGATTAATTCGCTGTGTCGACCGCTTGGGGAGAATACAAGGTAGCAGCCGAAAGCGAAACCTTTGCACACTTGGACAAAGGACAAGTGTGGGAGGAAAAAAACTGTAAAAAAATATTCTAATGTAACTCCTGCACATTGTCTTACTTACTGCTATCATATTTTATTCATTTACAAATTTTTGGTCCAACTGACTTTCATCAGTGTAAACCTCAATGCTCAAAATATTTAAAAACAACCAAGTATAGTGAACTCACATTTTGCAGCTGGTTCTAGTAATTTAAATATGTTGAGTTTTAATATGACTTTTTACCTGTTTGATTTAATTAAACTTTTTAAAAATTTTTTTTAGTTTAGTTTGAACTTTTTGTGGCTGAAGTAAGGATCAGTTAAATGTATATGTATACTTAATTCTGTTGTCTCAAAATTATTCACCAGGTTATGTTAATAAATCACATTATTTGATATTTAATAGGATATATCATAATCTAATATATGATTGCATATCAAATATTCATTCATTCATCTATTATCATTATTTTTTCTGTCTTATAAGTGGAGTATAATGCTTGATTTATGGTGCTGTGTCCATTTGCATTGGTATTTCCCTACACAGAGCCACAGCAGAGGAAAATGCAATTAAGACAGATATACTTGTATGCATCCCTTGAAAAAACTAACAACACATTGCTCGACATGAATGATGCTGTGGGTAGGTTGATGGCTGACTGGTTGAAAAGTAGGTCAGAACAGGAAAGGGAATGGCTCAATAAGGAAAATTCCAAACAATAAATGTGTGCAGTCTTTCTTTAATTTATACTGTCAATAATCATCCACACAATCCCACGAAAAACAGTCCCTCTGTAGCAGTTCAGCCTTGTTATGACTTGACTGTGAGCACAGGGATCCAGTGTTCTCCCAAATGTAACTAATTTGAAAACCGTTTATTTCAGATTTGCCTAATTTAGAACATTTATTTAAGAATTCTCATTGTTTAGAATATTTTTTGCAAGGAGGTCAGACAGCAAATTCAGTACATCATAATGGCCTGAAAAGTGTCTGGCCCGGAAGAATGGTACGCAAAATACTGATAGAACCAGACAACTGTGAAGACAGTCTTTTGTCTTGATGCCACACAGGGTCACAGACAGAAAACCTGCTTCAGCTACTTCCGGCCCCAGAGGCTGACACAGAATAATATGATAACTAAGCATGAGTCAACTATCTAACAGTAAACAGGAAAGGCATGATCTAAAAATTTCCCATCACAATAGATGTTGATGTCATCCGTCAATGAAGACTCAAAGAGGATGACCTTTAAACTCACCCATTAAATAGTACTAAAGCAACCACGCCTTTAATTACAGGTAAGCATAAGCAGTGATCAGTTACATATAAAGTCACTCTCTGTCCAGTTGTCATGATTTATTGACTAAATATATTGCTAGTTTTGTTTTATAGTTTACTGATGAATAGCTTTGACTAGTTTCAAAGCAACTACTCTCCATAGGAAGGAAGTGCACTGCTGCAAATGGTGTGAAGACATGGCTACCGGGATGGATAAGAGCAAGAAATCCTTTTTCAGGACAACCAGCTGCATTTTGTGGACTGCAACATTTCTGGTCACAGCATATATGGTAAGAATTGTACAGTCAGATCAACGATGGTTGATATTGTGATGTGGACATAATCTCTTTCAGAGAATTAAATGTGTTGTATTGTGTTGTGTGGTGGTCTTTAATTCTTTACCCACTTAGATTAAAGTATTTAATTGCTGCAATTGTGTGCATAATGTAAATCTGCTAAGTAAATAGAAGTAAATACGAAAGCAGAGATTTGAAAAGTGCAGTTTAACCTAGTGTAAAGAAGCACTTCATGTACTCTGTTACTTTCCATCACTTGCTGTGTCCCTAAAAAGTGAGGTATGTGCTGTGTAGTAAAGATGTTGTTGCTCTTTAGGTCTGGTGTGCGCTGGTGCTCATCTTGACCACATCAGGAGTCCTTTTGAAGAGCCAGAGCTTTGACTGTTGGAACAGCACCGAGGTAACATTTTTCATTCACCACATACAAAACTAAGTAACACAAACATATCCTTTCAGTTTCAGAGTGGTGTTACAAAATGGAGGTGTGTTGACAATAATAAATAAATTTAATGTGAAATCTCTGGACACTTAAATGAAGCACAGGTGCATGAGTGGATTTTTTTTTTGTTTCACAAAATAATCAAATGTAACTTCCCCACACTGTCTCATTTATTGTTATATTTTGACCTTAATCAGGTACACTGTAACCCTGATTGCTTATAGTAATTAAAAACGTAACGTAAAAGTATAAAGAACTCAAATTTTGCAGACAGTTCTAATAATTTAAATATGTTGAGTTCCTATGACTTTTTTCTTTTCTGAGTTAATTAAACTTATAATTTTCAACACAAACTGTTTTGGGTCAAGGAGGCATCAGTTAAAAATACAAGTCTGTAGCCTCAGCTTCTTCCTCCCTCATAATGTACTGGTTTACACTTTTGCCTTACAAGAAAAAGGTCTCTGGTTCAATTTCAGGTGGAGACACAAGCCCCTCTCATCATGGAGGGTTGTGTCAGGAAGGGCATCTGGTGCAAAACCTCTGTCAAATTACCAAAGCAGATTAATCTGCTGTGGTGACCCCCAGAATACAAGGGAGCAGCTGAAGCTACAACCCTCCATAGTGAGAGGCACTTGTGATAATGACAGTGACATTGGAGTTACCAAAATGCAGGGAGTAAAAAACACCAAAGGAAAAAAACACCCAGCATGACAATCATAGAAAGTGGCTGCAAAAGCCACGTTTCATTGTTTTTGACACTGGGTGAAGCTGCCTGAACGACCAACTGCAGAAAGCAAGTGTAGCTCAGGGAGGGGTTGTTTGTGACGGTGCCTGCTGCTGACAGTAAACAGCTACAACATGTAAATGAGAGTCTGCAAAGCTGTGTGTAGTCTCTCTGTTGGACCAGTGCAGTGTGCAGTACCATAAATCAGCCATTAATGGCAGAGGGCATCATCAATTTCAAACGAAATGATGTTTTCAAACTGTTGAAAATAAATACAGGTGAGACAGTCTGGTTAAGGTTCAAGGTTTCTCAGTTGTCACTGTATGTGTGTATAATAAAATTATATGGGACCCAGTTAAAATGAACTTATTCCTTAGGACGGTAAAAGGTAGTAAAAAATTAAAGTAGCATTCATGCACTGATAAACATCCTACCACTAACACACATCTACAGTACCATGTGAAAGTATTTATACCCCTTCAAATGTTCCACATTTTGTCAACTTTACAACCACAAATGTAAATATATTTTATTGGTATTGGTATCTGTCAGACCAACACAAAGCAGCGCACAATTGTGAAGTGGAAGGAAAAGGATTTGTGGTTTTCAAAATTTTTTACAAATAAAAATCTGAAAAGTGTGGCATGGTTATATATTGAGTCTTTACTCTGATACTCCTAAATAAAACCCAGTGCAACCAGTTGCCTTTAGAAGTCACCTAATTAGTAAATAGAATCCACCTGTGTGTGATTTAATCTCAGTATAAATACAGCTGTTCTGCAAAGGCCTCAGAGGTTTGTTAGGCTGAGTACACATGCACGCCATACTTTTCAGATTTTTATTTAAAAAAATGTTGAAAAGCATGAATAATTTTTCTTTCACTTTACAATTATGCACTACTCTGTGTTGGTATATCATACTAATAATGCACTTATGTTTGTGGTAGTAACATGATAAAATGTGCAAAATTTCAAGGGGCAGGAATACAAGGCACTGTATATTGCACTCAGTTAAAAAAAAACAACTCAATCCTTAGGGCAATAAAAGGTGGTAAAACATTAAAATAGTGTTCAGTGACCCACTAACATACTTTCACATTCTAACACTCATCTATATTGCACTCCGTTAAAAAAAGCAACTCAATCTCAAGGACAAGAACAGATATTAAAACATTAAAATAGCATTCAGTGACCCAATAGCATACTAACACACATCTGCACACTAACATACATCAGTTAGCACACATGCACTCTACATAAATTAAATAATAATGTAATAAGTATTGTACCAAATATCCTTAAATATGGTGTACAGTCATTGGTTGTGTGCTTTAAGAGCAGAGGTCAGTGTAGTGATGACTTTAGAATAAAAACTGTTCTGCAGTCTGGTGGTGTGTGTTTTGAAGATCCTGTTACATCTGCCTGAAGGAAGAAGTTTGAATAAATGATGGGTGGGGTGAGATATGTCTGTTAAGACGCTTTATGTTTTTCTGCAGACAATCAGAGGTGCAAATGTCTTTCAGGGCGGGTAGGTGTGAACTGGTTATTTTTTGTGCAGTGTCTATAATTTACTGCAGAGCCTTCCTGTCAGCTGTGGAGCTACTACAGTGTCATATGCCAGAATACTTGATGGAGCAATGATAGAAGGAACCTTGCACTTGCTCCGATAGACTGATCTTCCTGAGGCTAACTGTTTGTGGTCAGTTAGTTAAAAAAATCTCATATCCAGAGGCAGATGTTATGAGGGAGGCCCAAGCGGTCATCTTGTTGAACAGTTTGCAGAGAAAGATAGTATTAAATGTAGTGCAATAGTCCATGCTGTTCAAGGTGGGTCAGTGCAGTGTGAAGGGCAAATTAGAGAATGTCCTCTGTTGATTTATTTGTTCTTTATGCACATTAGTGGGGATCCAGCATAGGTGGGAGAGCAGCCTTGATGTTCTTCAGTACCAGTGTCTCCAGGCACTTCATAATAACTGGTGTTACTGCTACTGGCCTGTAAACACTGAGGACTGTTATTACTCTCTGCTTTGGTATGGACATTATTTCAGATATTTTTAGACAGGTGGGAACAGAACTCTGTGCCAAGGATGTGTTAAAAATGTCTGTAAATATTCCAGCAAGCTCTGTAGCACAGTCTTGAAGGACCCGACCTGAAATCCCATCTGGACCAGCTGCCTCACAC
>VUQH01041004.1:0-14560 GCA_015106775.1 Etroplus canarensis
GGGAGCCCCAGAGGGACCGAGGCGCCGAGTTGCCGACCCCGCCAGAGACCACCCCCCCCGGAGTAGGCCCGAGACGAGGCCCAAGAGCACCGGCGACCAGTGTTACGTATATCTCACAACTTCCTAAATCTGCCTTTTCTTATATAAATAAAAACAGGAATATTGTTTAAAGTGTTGTAACACCTTTATTTTTTATCTACTTGCTGCATTTGGCAAGGGGTCCTGCAACACCTGCTGCACCCCAATTTCCTTCGGTCTTGAAAAAACACCCAGAAATCAAGAACAAGTATCATGCTAAGGAATCTTTTTTTTTTGCCAATATGTTTATTGTCTTTTTCAAAATTATTTCACAAACACATAACATATACACATACATACATACATATACCATACCCTTGCATCATAAAAAAATAAAAATAAATTAAGAAAAACAAAAAAATTAGATAAATAAATAAACATAATAATAATAATAATAATAATAAAAACAAAAAAAGAAAAGGGGGGAGGGGGGGAAGAAAGAAAATGGGGGGGGGCTACGTTTTACAGCATTCTTAAATCATTATACACCGAACTCCTGATCAGTTTTTTCAAAAATGTCAGAAGCCCAAACATTAGCACATGTCCTGCTGTTATGGCTGCTATGCCTATTCTCAAAATAATAAACATGGCTGTAACTCTTTCAGCCACATGATTGGTTCAAGCAGCGCTATTCTCATCATGATTAGCTTTCTGTGTTGTCTGTCAAAACATGAACGGCATGAGTTTTTTTGACGTTATAACTAACATATCTTAAATCTCTATCGAAGAAAAAGTTTTATCATGATAAATCTCGTTATGGTTTTATCACCAAGCCCTAACGTGGACCCATCTGATCACAGCACATGGTTCCACAGTCTTTTGGTCCATCTGAGTTGAGCTCAGGCCCACAGATCTCAGTGGTGTTTCTGGATAGAGTTGATGTATGGCTTCCTCTTAATGTAGTACAGTTTCAAATTGCATTTCTGGCTTTATTATTTACAATAGCATGACAGTTTCTTAGGCAGTGTTGCCTGAGGGCTTGAAGATCATGTCCATTCATCGGTGATTTCTGAACTTGCCCTTTACACACTGAAAGTTTGCCAAATTCTCTCAATCTTTTCACAATATTATACACTGTAGATGTTGAAAGACTTAAATTCTCTGCAGTCTTGCATTGAGAAACATTCCCTTTGAGCTGACAGACAATTCTCTCATGAATTTTGGCACAAAGGGGTGAGCCACAACCCATCCTTGTTTGCAGAGACTGAGCTTAAATGGATGCTACTTTTATACACGATTATGATACTTCATACGCTCTCAGTCTGCCTGCTTAATGTGGAGTCTTCCAAACCAGTGCTACTTGAGTATTCTGTGCACTTTTCAATCTTATTTTAACTCTGTCCTAACTTTTGAGTGTGTTGCAGCTATCAAGTTCTAATTTTGTCAATAAATGTGGTCATTAAAACTATAGAAAATATTTTCTTGTATTTTAGTTAGTTAAATAAGGGTTGACCTGAATTAACATAAGATTTTATAGCTCAACCTTTCTGGAAATGGTGTTTGTAAAAAATACAGTTAAAACTGTGGGATAATCACAAGCAAAGCTGTAAAAAGAAAACAAACTGAGTCAGATTTATAGCCAAATATTTTTTTGCTTATAAACACTCAGCAGACTTAATCTCTATAGTGCTTTTGAATATTTCTTTTGTATGAGTATTCCTAATGCTGTGGTGTCCTGTTGGATGTTTTGTCTTTCCTCTCAGGTGCTGAGTAATGCACGGCTTTTCTTGGAGAACATTATAAAGTGAGTATGCACCTACAAGCACAAACCAGCCCGATGAGGCATGACATTATGATCATCTGCTTAATATATGGTCCCCCTTTTGCTGCCCTATGTTCATCAGTGAGCCTTGGCCACCCATGACCTTATCACTGGTTCACAAATGTTCCTTCCTTGGACCACTTTTGATAGATAATGACCACTGCAGGAACATCCCACAAGAACAGTTTTAGAGATGTTCTGACCTAGTTGTCTAGCCATCACAGTTTGGCCCTTGTCAAACTCTCTCCAATCCCTACCCTTGCCCGTTTTTCCAGTTTCTAACACATCAACTTTGAGGAAAAACTGTTCACTTGTTGGCTAATATATTCCTCACACTAAGAGGTGCCATGATGAAGAGATATTTTGTATTACATTTTACATTTTATTTATTTATATAGCATATTTAAAAGAACAAAGTTTGCCCAAAGTGCTATACAAAACCTAAAACAAAAAATAGAACCACACACATTAAAACACTCACATAAAAAGGAATAAAAAGGAGCATATCAACTCACACCGGTCCAAACACTATTGAAAAAAGATGTGTTTTCAAAAGAAACTTAAACAGAAAGTGAAGATGTCGGTGATCATAATGTTATGCGTGATCAGTGTATACGCTTATAGCAGATGTTTTAATCCACTCCCATTTCCTCTTGATTTTTATTATGTTGGCATAAACCAACTCTGATTTTAAATTTTATTATGTAGCTTTTTTTAATCACCAAGAACTGAAATTTCTCCCCCTAAAATAACTTAAACTATTGTTGCAGTACAATTTTTAAGGAGAAGATTAAATTATTAAACTAATTTCTAAAATGTACCCTGCATCTCATGCCTCATCAGCTGGGGCAGCCCTTTGCAACCCTTTAAGAGATGAGTTCCTATAGCTGTAATACTTACTTCACTTTTCTTCCCTCTCCAGGTATGGCATCTTGGTAGACCCTATCCAAGTAGTGTCTCTCTTCTTAAAGGATCCCTATAGCTGGCCGGCAGCATGCCTAATCATTGGTATGGAGACTTTATTTTACATGCATACTAATGGTGAATGACTAGCAGCCATTTGCTCAGTTTGTCACTTGAAGATTGATGTTCTTATGTAAGCCCCTGTATATAATATTTTATCACATCTGCTAATGATTCTTTAACTTTTATTTACTTGAAAAAACGATGACTCTTGGCATGATCTGTCTTTATAAATACATTCCAACAAATGAGAACTAAGGTAAAATAAGGGTTTCTATTTATAGAAAGCAGGACTGTTAGTTTTTTAACCTTGTTGCTCTAATTCTGCTTTGATCAACAATTCCTCTGTTTTCTTAAACAAATAGTGTAACAAAAAGTAATGGTTCATATCTATGTGTCACAGTATCCCACAAATCTCTTCCTCTTTTTAGTATCCAATGTATTCATCTTAGCAGCCTTGTACATCGAGAGGCGTCTGGCTGTGGTAAGTCCATGCAATAATATGCAATATTACTATTAATACTGTATGTTTCTCTATGTTGGATTAAATTTGAATACAGTAAGGCTATTTTTTAAATTGATAACACTGCTTCTTAGCATCCAAAAAAAAGTGCGTTTGATTAGGTCATCTTTCTGTAATTTCTTGTTTGCTTGAAACAGGTGTTTTACAATTCCTGAAGTCTACAGAGTAAATTCAACATCACAGCGCCACCTCCCTTTTTATGTCTGCTCTTAACTTTGATAAGAACATTATGGCTGGTCCAGATTAGAGTGC
Source organism: Etroplus canarensis (assembly GCA_015106775.1). Lineage (NCBI taxonomy): Eukaryota > Metazoa > Chordata > Actinopteri > Cichliformes > Cichlidae > Etroplus > Etroplus canarensis. The sequence goes on from VUQH01041004.1 coordinate 3,579, forward strand.
AGTGTTCCTTAAGAGACAATAGTGTTTCCATTGTGTAGTAATTTACACATTTTCCTTGCATTTGAAACATCTCTGGTTTGAGGTCACAATGGGACAGTTGTGTCAAGAAGGGCATCCAGCGTTAAACCTGTGCCAGATTACTTATGCAAATTCATCTCCTGTGGTGACCCTCTTGGAGAAATACAAGGGAGCAGCCTAAGACAGATTAATGAAAGCACATCAATACACCAAGGTAATCAATTTGGCTGACAATATTACATTTCTTTTTGTCTTTTATCCTTTCTAGGGCACCGTCTCAGAAACCACAGGGCTGATTCTGCACATTTTTAACCTGACATCCTTATTAATCTTTCCTTCAGTCTCAGTGCTCACTGTGACCTCCATGACCCCAGGTACATTGCATATGTAATATGTGACTTACAATATCTTGGACTAGAGTTGTCATGTGTGTATTTTGATGCCAACACAAACAACTCTAGATTTTCTGCTCCAGAAATGACAATTTGCAATTCTTGACAAAAGTCAAGAATTTTTATTGAGCCAATAAAACACTTTGAGTGGAGTTTCCACAGCTGTGCTGCTTTTCCTGTGTCATTTACTGCTTTTAGCTAATGGTGTGTCTGTGTGCATGTGTGTGGCAGTGGGTGGTGTGCTCTCCTTAGGGATCTACACAGTGCTATTTCTGAAGCTGTACTCCTACAAGGACTCCAACAAGTGGTGTAGAGAAATCAGACAAGCCAAAGCCAAAAGAATGACACGATCATATTCATGTAAGTATATTAACATAGGCACTGCTGGGCTGTTGAGTCATCATGACTAAGGTCAAATAACAACTCATAATTCTGAATGCATTAAAGAAATTATACAAACCTGTAGAGTTTAGAAGTTTTATTTTATTGTATTGTATTACTCGGCTTCTACTGCCATCTAGTGGTGGGATAGTAAAGTGTGCAGCTCAGTTTTTGACACTGGCCCATTACAAAAGCCATTTAGAAGATGGCTGTTGTGAACTAGAGCTATATAAATAAATAAAATGAACGTGAAGTGAACATGGCTCAAGGTTGGAGCTTAAAGAGCTGTATCACTGGGTGTGGTTTGAAACAATGTTAATACAACATGATGACTGGGATAAAGTACTGGATGCTGCTTGAAATTCAAATTGAATTGAAAGTCTTCATGCCTGTGTTTTCAGGTCCAACTGTGGCACAATCCAATGGGACAGCAGTTCATACCAATGTCTCTTACCCAGGAAACCTCACACACAGAGGTAACACAAACAGCAGTCAGTGTAGACTGACATTACAACCATTAACACTGACAGAGATAATTACTGAGACAAAATGTTTATTGCATTTAAAATTATTATAAATAGGTGGCACGTGGTAAAGTGGTTAGCACTGTCGCTGCATTGATTTTATGGCAGATTAAGTGCTTAAAATGTGTAGAATAAAGCACTGTTACATGAATGTATGGTTAATATATGACTTGTAGTCGGAAGTGCTTTGAGTGGTCTGTAAAACTAGGAAAGCACTATATAAACGCCAGTCCAGTGAAATGCTAACTTAAGAATAGTTTACCTATAGTGTACCAATGCTCTAGGAGTCCTGTGTATACATAAGGGTACAGTGAAGCAAGCTGTAGTGTGGACTTGTCTAAAATTTGAAAAGAAACTTCATCCATTTTTAAAAATTTAAAAGTCAGCAAGTGTAGTATCAAGTCAATAACAGTATAATCTGCACTCTTATATTACATTCCTTGCCAAATGATCTGCTGAGTTGATCTGTCTGTTTGTCTTTAGACATGTACTACTTTGTCTTTGCACCAACTCTCTGTTATCAGCTCAACTTCCCGCGGTCTCCTCGAATACGCAAAAGATTTCTGATAAGAAGACTTCTTGAAATGGTGAGAGGAAATGATCACAAACACTCTCCGAATATCTGTCATTGACATTTAAGATGACTGAAAATAAATCACAACCACAACTGCTATATGAATTTTTTTTTAATCATGACCTACTCTATTCTTGCAGCTTTTCCTCATGCAGTTGTTGGTGGGATTAATACAACAGGTATGTGCAGTATTTCTGTGACACAGGGCAAGCATGCTATAAGTACACTGTATGCACACATTAAAGTAAATAATCAGAGAGTCCTGTGTCTCTTGAATTAGGCATATACTGGTACTGACTCACTTTTCTGTTGCTGCAGCAGCTTCTCTCACGCTCACTTCTTACATCAAACCTGCTGAGTTAGAATGAGTCACACAGATGCAGAGGCTTTTAGGTCCTCAACATTTTGCCTTTCTCCGCAGCTTCACTCAACAACAACAGCTTAACTTTTAATTCAGTTACTGATATGCTCTCAGAGCTTTCTGCTGCTCCTCCACTGGCCCCTGCTCTCCAGCTGCTCTAAGCTAATGCTAGCTGTTCTACTAAAATGTGCTAGTGTGCCTTTCACCTTGAGTCATAGGTGTGTCTGATTGTGACCTTGAGTCACTAAAGTTTGCCTCTCTTTTTACCTTCATGTGTAAAATGTCAGATAATGCAGATATTTATTCATACAGATTTAGCTGAATAATTTCTTCTTGTGTCATTAAACTGTAGAAATATTGAAATTATGTAAAAAAAGTAACTTGCATCTGTGTCTCTCAGTGGATGGTCCCCACTGTTCAGAACTCAATGAAACCATTCCAGGTGCGTATCTATGCGAAGGCAAACACTACTATTCTCTGCAATCCTATGATTACTAAACACCTTAAAGTGTCACTAAAACGTTCACCAGTAATGTCTGAATAAAATAAACAGAAATAGCTCTTGGAATAAAGCAAGAGTTGAGAAATAGTAGACTTTAGTACATTATAAAGAAACTTCATTTTATTTGTTGTGTCTCAAAGGAAATGGACTTTTCTAGGATGGTGGAGCGCCTGCTTAAACTAGCTGTGAGTATCAAGAATGCTACTGAGAATGCACACCAGTGACCTTTTAAAATATCTTAGGGGAAAATAAACTTTTCATACTATGTACATGACTTGATCCCTTTACCCTGGTGTTGTCTGTGTGTATTGGGGCTTGTTGTCGTATTATTATTATTATTATTATTATTATTATTATTATTATTATTATTATCATAACATTTTTCAAGTGAGATATACTGTGCTGTTCTCAAGAAATCCTAAAGAGTTTATTTTATTAGGTATCAGTAGTGCAACCTTACCAAACCAGACACTTTTTCCTTTCCTCTCCTCCCCCTGCCTTCTCCCAGGTTCCTAACCATTTAATATGGTTAATATTCTTCTATTGGTTTTTCCACTCCTCTCTGAACTTTATGGCAGAGCTGTTGCAGTTTGGGGACCGAGAGTTCTACAGGGACTGGTGGTGAGTACTGGTGGTGCACATTGTGATGAAAATGACAAAAAGAAATGTCATCAAGTACACATTCTAACTGTGGCACCTTTTTAATCTGTAGGTTAAAATTTTTTTCTCCCATTTTACATTATTGTGTCTTCTTGGCAATCTGTCAGATGTAGGCCTATAAAATAGTGTTTCCAAATGCAAGAGAGCATTATCACACCATGTAGAATTAAGAGTGTTAAGTTAGAAGCGTTCATACAGAGCATCTAGTAGTTTTAATCAATTCCTCACACTTTTGTTGATTTCAGGAACTCTGAGACTGTCACATACTTCTGGGCCAATTGGAATATTCCAGTTCACAAGTGGTGCTTGAGGTGAGCACCAAACTTTATGTAATGAATTATTTTTGGTATATTCAGAATAGCCACAGGGTTTGGTTGTTTGGCTTCATTCTCTCATTACTCTGTGTGTGTGTGTGTGTGTGTGTGTGTGTGTGTGTGTGTGTGTGTGTGTGTGTGTGTGTCCAGATTTTAACATAAAAATCAGGAGTATTTAGTCAGTGTCTGTGAATGTGTCTTTGTTTTACAGACACTTCTATAAGCCGATGTTGAGGAATGGGGTGAACAAATTTCTGGCTCAAACCGCTGTTTTCCTGGTTTCTGCTTTCTTCCATGAGGTAAACCAAAAACATTAATTTCTCCTGTGTGACATGAAGCACCATCTGATCTGATCTGATCTGATCTGAAGATTGCTTTTACTTCTCTATGTGAAATAAACTGTCTGTAAATGTTTTATTCCCACATGAAGACAACAATTCAGAAAACAATGCTAATTGTTTACCAGAACTTAATTTTACACAAGTGTGCATACAGGAGCTGAAAGAGGAGGCACAGACTTCCAGTTAATGTCATATTCTAAATATTTAAAAATTTCGACTCCCACAGCTAAAAATGAAATAAAAAAACTATCAGTGCAACCTTTTCTTCTGTTTTTTCTACTCAGTATCTTGTGAGTGTTCCTCTGAAGATGTTCAGACTGTGGGCCTTTATGGGAATGATGGCTCAGGTGGGACACATTAATTTTCACTTCTTTTGTTCACCTCCTCTCCACACTGCAGTCACTGAGCCATACACATGTACTGACTCCTGACCTTTTGAACCCTTTAGGTTCCTCTGGCTTGGTTTGTGAGTCGCTTCCTGAATGGAAACTATGGCAATGCAGCTGTGTGGATTTCACTCATCATTGGGCAGCCTATTGCTGTGTTGATGTATGTCCATGACTACTACGTCATCCATTATGGGAACACTACATAACACAGGACAAACACACAAATTCTACACACACAAGCCAGCCTGTGAGAGAATATAGAGCAAGTCAAGGGGACATGGTGGCAAGCCAATTTTTATGAAGCTTCATGCTAATAGCAGGAAAGTTGTGACTTTATTTTGCACATCAGAGAACCAACAGTATGTCAAGAAATTATCTTGGATACCTAGTCAGCTCACATTCAGTCTTGTGGCACCCCGACAGCCTCTGACTTCTTGATCAACTGTACAAGAACTTCACTCAGTCTTTCCTTTTAATATGTTCTTTAGAAAGTGGGAATACTAGTATAAACGGCGCACTTCTCCACCAGCTGCAATAAATGTGAACCACTGCCAAGCGAGCACAAGCTAGAGTAGGATCCTGCCTCCATAGAGACTGTGTGAAAACGGTGTTTCTATATCATTGGTCAAGAAGTCACTCTTTATATATCCAAAGCCACGTCAAACATTTTAAAGCCAGTGTGTTTCCACAAACTAAGGCTTAAAATTGTGATTTCCCATTTAAGATCTCTGCAGGACTTAAAAGAAGTGACTTATATCCTGTTTCTCTCTCTTGGATGCAATATCACTTTAAGTATTAAAAATCTGATAATAATATGACGTTTAAAATGTCTGAAGGATTGCTCACCAAAACGAGCGCGTGGTAAAAGGACATCTGTGAGGTTTTTGTTCAGCCATCCACCTCTCTTGTTTCCACAACTAAAAACAAAATCAATGCAAGTTTTAAACCTAACAGTACGCGCTGCAGGTTTATTTGCCTTGGCTTTATCGTCTTTTGTCTGCATTGCATTCGTGTTGTCAGATGGTTTATTTTAAACTTTTGAATATTGCATTGTTGGTATGATGTTAAATTGTGCCATTTTGAAATCATTTGTGGTATTTCATGTTAAATCAGTTATTTAATGCAGTATATGATTTGCATATTTGAACCAATGAATGTTTTTTGCACTTGATGCATGCTGTTAACTGAAGCAATAGATTTCTATGAATGCATTACTTAAGTTATATCAATGTCGTGAATGAAACGGGTATATAGGGGATAAATTCTGTGTTCTCTAATCTGCTTGTTGACATCTTGGTGTTGTGTAAGATTGGCTGAAGTTCTTTTTGCTTAAAATTTGCTTAAGGGGGTTGGGTTGTTAACAGCCTGTTTGTGTTGAACGCAATTCTGTATTTAAACTCCGTTGAGTCTATTTCTTGGCTCGATGCAGGTGTTTTCAGCAGGTGACACTACTGCCAGTATGGATATTACCATACCACAAGTTATTGTAGGAAGATTTTTTTTGGTTATTTCAGTAATCAGTGACAGTGAAGTCAACATAACAGATAGGAGTCTTTTGATTAAAAAATACTGTCTTGTATTCTTTCCTTTTGATCACATTTCAGGGAAAAAAAACCATCCTAAAGCGCCAGGTTTTAGACTGAGTGTTGGCATTCCTTCTTGAACATAACAAGTGCCTGCTGTAAAAATTGCTTACATTTAAAAATATGCCATTAGTTTTAATGCCAAATACTTATTACATAATAGAAAATAAAGAAAAAATATTTAGATCTTATTCTATGTAGCAAGTGGACTCCTTTACATGGTGTGGTGATTTATTTGGAAGCCTATGCTTTACGTCAATAAGTTCTGAAATATTTTGCCAATTCTCATTTTAAAGCTGCAATTTATTTTCTTTTCTTGAAGACAGTAACACAAAGGTGAAGCATCACATCAGTATTTCAGTGCACAAATGGCACCTTTTCTTTTTTCTCTGACTTACTCTCATCAACAAAAGTGATCCACTTATTTAAAAACTGTGAAATTCATCAGATATAATGAGCACTGAGTATTGTGGTTTTAGGTATCCCATCTTTACTACATTTACAAACTATGTATCAAAAATGAGCTTCTGTCTAGATAGCTAGAGGAAAAACAGAGTGCATACTTGAGTATACTGACTTGTGAGGTAGCGGAAGAGGAAAGTGTCACCACCGCAGTACAGAGAAGTACAGAGTTGTTTCTTTAATGAGTTGAAAGTACAGCTCTAACTTAAGCTTTTTTCTTTTGTATGCAACATGTTAAATGAATGTATTGCTAGTTTTGCTCATACTGTGTAAAGAAATCCAAAGTGATGCTGAAGATTGTGTCTTGGGAATGCAAATAATTTTCATAAACTTTCACTCGAAAATATTTGTGGTGTTTGATAAAGATTGTTTATATCTGATGAGTGGACTGGTCTAGTTTTCTATTAAAAGGAAGGAGACCTTTTTAGGTTTTCACCAAGTAGTAGAGGATTATCCTAAATCTCCTTATTGACAGCCCATCCAAAAGGCTTATGACCCTACCCCATAGTCCAGACATGGAGAATACAGGAGATTGCAAGTAGTGGATGTGCACATCCACTACTTGCTAAAAATTCCTGCATCAGTAGCACTCCAGGTTATGGGTTACGTTAAAGGTGGAAAAAGTTTTAAAATGATTTATGGTCTCTTTACATCTGAAAACCTGGAATTTTAAGAGCAGCATGTTCATTTTCTATACCCACTGTATGTGTTCACTGCAGCCATTTCCTCCTTTTTCCTGAAATCCACTAGGTTCCTTTTAATACCATGCTCACTAAAGTCTGCTCCAATCCACACACTCGCTCCCACGTCATCCAACTTACTTCAGAACTTTCTCTTCTGCTGTTCTGTTTGTGGTGAACGTGTAAACCACTACAGTATGGTGGTACTGATTATTTTAGTGACACTGGAAAGAAAATCTGATGATGATCTTGTCTGGTTTTTAAATATTGACACAAAGCCTGACTGAATTTTTTCCAAAAAAAACTTTATTAAAATTTGGTAACAAACAGCATAGGAAATAAAGAAATCCCAATCAAACACAGAAGGCTCACTAAAGAAATAAAACAAAATGCATCAAACAGACAAATGGTATCCTCAAGCAAACATTAAAAAGCAAAAGTATGATAATGTTCACTTAAAGGCTTTTATTTTTACATACATTCAATATATTTATAGACTTGTGTTTTGTGAGGAAACCAATGACGTATGTCCATAAAACAAGAAAATTATTAACATTTCTGCATGTGAATTTGGATCAGAGTGTCAGATTAATAAAAATAAATCCCATAATTATGATGGTAGCTAAACATGTCTATAGTAAAGAGCTAAATCTGAGAAAATGTCATCAAATATAAAACTATTAACACCTTTCTCTGGTCCATATGTAAAACTTCAGGATGTAAAAGTTTCAGGATGCAGCGCACACACAAAGCCCATTTAGCCATGTCACAGTTTAGTTTTACAAGAAATGCTTCACTGTGTAGACACTGCATCAGCTTAATGAGACTTGTTATTTCTGAAAAGGGACTCTAACTTTCTTCCAGTCAGTACTGTTAACAAAAGTACTCTAACCTGGTTTCCTGAAACAAAGCCTTTGTTTTGGAATTTAAACCTCTGGTAAAAGAAAAGCAGTGGGATGCTGCATTTGGTCAGAAGGAAATGTGAACTGGGGCAGCAAGTAATAACTGTTATTCCTTAATAACATTTTTAAGACCGATAAGATGGCATGGCGTCAAATACAGAAAGCTTGAGTGGTCTGTAATTATGGACTGTAATCCACAAGGTGCACATTTTAATAAAAGCTATAACCCCTATATAGGCCTGAGTGATGTGAACAAAACTAAACTAAATGGTGTGCTGATTTAATTAAGAGCAGATGTTAATTCAGAACACAGTAAATCTCTTTTTGGTAAAGATTTACAAATAAGCAATGGGCCTTCAAGTTATTTACAGATAACAGTATGGAAGCCTGAAATTACAGCTTGACCAACACGAGATGGCTAAAGCAGCCATCTTTTGCAAGACAAACTATGTCGTTTACCCTGGTGGATGTGGACCTCTGCATTAAATCATAATAACACCAACATCTCTTTATAATGGTTAAAGAACATATAAAACCTTTAATGTGCTGAAAGCAACACAAAACACACTCAAAAGTCATAGTTCAAAAACTAAAAAAAATATTACAATATCTTACTCTTTATTATGGGTTGACAAAAAGAAAACTCCACATCACATCAGTGGGAACTGTGCGGGTTGAGAACCTCTACTGCTGCAGGAAAAAACAGACGTGTGTTAGACTTCTGTACAACACTTTACTGACAGCTGCCATAATTTTATGTGACTACAAGTACCACACAAAAAGGCAAACTCACCTTGGCCTTCTGGTTTTGGACAGGCAGGTAGAGTTTAAACTCTGCTGGGAGCTCATCCTCAGAGTACAGTCTGTCTGAGAAATACACCCTCCTTATACGACAGTTGGCATGAATCTGAAGGGGGAAATGGGTCAGGCATTAAAAAAGAGAAAAAAAAGAATATCGAGACCTTACACTCAAACCAGTCCAAGTGGAGATCGCAGATTCCTTGTCTGCGCGCTCACCTGTACCCGCAGTGTCTCAGTGTAATTGGTTCCATAGGCCCTCCTGGTGAAGTCTGATAGGTTGAACTGAATCTGGTTCCACCCGTCGTCGAGCCTCATGGGCATAGTGCAGATGAATGGCTTCACTCTCGTCGTGCTCTGATAGTTACTTGCTCGAAACCGCCGACGAACATTTTTATCATCCAACACCTGAGAGCGAGTGAAGGCATACAGTAGAGAGCTTAGGTCTATGCTAGAATCCCAGCATTTACTGTAGGTCAGCTATTCATGGAGTGTGTCTGCATCTGTACCTGGACTTCAAAGGTGAAATATTTCTTGAGGTTCTTGATAATCATCACCAAAAAGGGAAGTTTGATACCCAGTGTCTTCTTGGGGTCTGCAGGACATGTTATATAGGTGGTGCTGTAGAGGACAGTTGAGAGTACAAGGATAAAGATGGATGAGATTAAATACTGATTTCAGTATTTAACCTCTAAAAGCACGTACACGTTCTTCAACTTATACATAATATACAGTGAAAGTGAAGCCATACAATACACCTAAGAGTGTAACGAAAAGGAATAAAACCTACACTAGTACAATGTATTATAGAGTGTAGTATAGAATACAGGAGTTCGACCAAAGCCAAAGCTTGTTAGGTGTATAACGTACAAAGTTTTTAAAAAGTGAGCACATGGATACTGTTACATATATTAAAACATCCTATCACAAGTTCTTATGCATACAAGTCACAATAGTGTGTCAAATGAGTGTCTTATACCATATAACATTACTTTTAAAGGGGACCTATTTCGCTGTTATTTATTTTTTTATCATTTATATACAGTTACAATAGTAGATTAAACATCAAATAAACATGTACAAGAGAGTTTAGGCTTCAGGCCGCTTATTTCCAGATGTAAAATATCAAAAAGAGTTGTTATCTGCGATTAAAGTCAGGTCAGGCACACAGATCTGCCTATGAACACAAAAGCCCCACCTTCTGTTTCTGAGGCGCAGCCAATCAAACAAAGTGAGCTCACAGAGAGAGTAACCTAAACGGCTTTCAGATTCAGACAGTGGATAAACAGAGGGGCTTAACCAAGAACCAGTTTAGGATAAACAAACAACAGGCCCCCCTTTGAAGAATTTCTTAAACTTGAGATTTACACTGCTCACCTATTCATCAGTTTTGGAATGTTTCCTTGCCCTTAATTTATCAAACATGAGTAATATCTTCCATCTCTTAAAAAATCTGTTTAGAGTATTACATGCAAACAAAATAAGAAAAACATAAAGATGTGAAATTATTTATTTATCCCAAAGGTGGGAAATTACACTTTGTACATTACTTATTCAATCCTATGACTAAATCACTGGTAAAGATTTTAATATCATTTGACCTGTGAACAGGAGATCAGTTGGTTCTGTCTAATATGGTTCACAAATGAGGGTGTTTTCTGTCATTAGATAGATTTTGTATGCATTTCTAAACATTTCTATAAAGTACATGGTATGTGAACAATAACTGAACTGTATAAAACATAATTCTGTTTACTTAAGAGCTCCTCAGTCTTTTATGGTCATCTTTTGACTTTACACAACTGTCATGCTGTTTCCATTTTAATTCACTTAGTTTACATTGGAGGGCTCCATCAACATGTAAGACCACACCCAGACCTGAATAATATATAAACACAGAAACTCACCTAACATTTGCTCCCTCAATCTCCAACACATTTGAATGTATGTCATTGTCCGGGACTCTCTTGATGTGCCCATTTCTCACCTGTGAACCCACAGAAATAAATAAATAATATATATATATATATATATATATATATATATATATATATATATATAATTATTTTAAAAATAAAATAAAAAAATTTTTTTTATTTTT
>VUQH01041006.1:0-12456 GCA_015106775.1 Etroplus canarensis
TTTGTGACAGAAGGATAGCAGCAAGAGTGAAAGGGAAGGTTTACAAGACGGTAGTGAGACCTGCTGTGATGTATGGTTTGGAGACGGTGGCACTGACAAAAAATTCAGGAGGTGGAGCTGGAGGTGGCAGAACTGAAGATGTTGAGATTTTCCCTGGGAGTGACCAGGATGGACAGAATTAGGAATGAGTACAGCTTATGTTGAGAAGTTTGGAGACAAAGTCAGAGAGGCAAGGCTGAGATGGTTTGGACATGTTCAGAGGAGGGATAGTGGATATATTGGACAAAGGATGTTGAAGATGGAGCTGCCAGGCAGGACGAGAAGAGGAAGACCACAGAGAAGATTCATGGATGTAGTGAAGGAGGACATGCAGAGGGTTAGTGTGAGGGAAGAGGATGCAAGGGATAGGATGAGATGGAGGCAGATGATCCGCTGTGGCGACCCCTAATGGGAACAGCCGGAAGAAGAAGAAGAAGAAGAATTATATTAAGAATGGCCCCTTGAAAATTTTAGACATTAAAGAAATTGAAACAAATGGGACACATTGTTTTTAAATGCCTTACTTACAGATGAAAAGGAAAAGACCATCCCAGCCCAATGGCACTGCATCTCCAGCTGGAGAACTGGAAAAAGAGGAGGACCATCATGCAGGGCCTGAGCTTCAGAGGACTGGGAGGTGAGCATGTTATGCTGACTTTAAACATTTATTAATAATTCTTTAGTGACATTAATATCACCCTTTAAGCAGAAATATTTGATAATAAAAGAGAGTAATAGTTGAACGACAGGTTCATTGGTAATAAGAAGGGACAGATTCTCAAAAAATGAAAATTAAAGCTAACCTTTTATTAAAATTGACTAGAATCTGAAATTGTCTGAAATGTGAAATCTTATGAGAAAACTTTAATTTGTTTGAGTGGATACATTATTGTTGTACTCTGTTAAAAATCAAATGCTGACATTTATGGATATCTGATGCTGTTTCCATGGGCCACACAGTGAGGAGAATGTGTTTATTGGAAACCTCAGAAAGATACACACTCACATCTGTTGGAAAGCATTGTGTTATTTACAGTTACTCTCCTTTTCACTGTTACTATAAAAGGCTTGTGCTATGAGGGAGCGTCTCAAGGAAGGATGAGTATAGGAAAGTTCAAGATGCTATAATGTAAAGAAAAACTATCAGAAACATGGAGTCTATAAAAGAGACAGCAGAGGTTGTGGAGGAGAGCAGTAGAGGTTATTCCAGAAGTGTGAGGAAAAGAAAATTAAAAAGACCTCACAGGAGAGCTGTTGGATAGGTGTTAGAGAAAAGAGAAGATATACAAGGTAAGAAATGGATTACAGAAATAAAATCCCTCAAAGCCAAAGGAGAAAGAGATGAAGGGGCTGAGTGGTCAACATTATACAATATGTAAATTAAATCAGGAATATTAAATTAATATACTGTAAAAATAGCAGCTCACAGGGTGATGGTGTTAAGTAAGCAGCAGAATCACTTTTCTTAAATGATTATTTATTAAATCTGACTTACTTTATAATCAGTTAACAACTCTGGCACAAAATGGGCACATGATGCACCAAACAGATACTTTCATATTAATGAAGGCTTTGTGAGAAGTGTTTCCACTCTTCCTATTTTCTGATTTAAAAAGTGCCAATATTTACCCTTGGTTCTGTAATGATATTGTGAGATTCAACTGGACAGTTTCAAAAGATAAAATCTACTTTTCTAATCTTCCAGAATCTTTGGAGGTCTGATCCTGGATGTCAAGCGGAAAGCACCTTTTTACTGGAGTGAGATCAGGGACTCGCTCAGTCTGCAGTGTCTTGCCTCTATCCTTTTCCTCTACTGCGCCTGCATGTCACCTGTCATCACATTTGGAGGACTGCTTGGGGAGGCAACAAAAGGCAACATAGTGAGTCATACAGCTTGGCACTTAAAAGCTAGTATTTCTTGGTTTCATAAAATAAAACCCCAATCTCTCAGTCATGGTGCAGAACATGAGATGTAGAGGAACATTTGAGACTATTCCTAATACATATTCCTAACCTATATTTTTGTGATTTTTGTTCTGGGTTTTGTGAGAGTATCATGACTGACTGCAAGTAAATCTGCCTCTTCTCCAGAATCCTAAATTTGAGAAGAGCAAAAATCTGTTCTTTCTACCTTCCGTCATGATCTCATCAGTGTAGTCAAAAAAAGATCCATGGTACTAAAATTTTTAGTTTAAAAAAATGCAATATCCTTTAACAGCAATAAGTAAAAAAGTAACAAAAAGTAACATTCTGATGGCAGATGGGGCCAGATACACACCCAGCAACCCACACATGCAGACACACTCATTTTCATACATCTAACAACAATAACTTAATTATACAAAAAATATTTTCTAAGAAGAAAGCGGAGAAAAAGATAAATTAACAGTCACTGTTATTAAGCATACTCAAGTAGATAAGAAAATATATTCCTAACCCTTGAAAATACAAAGAAATCAAAATAGCCATGTAAAAGTAGGTTATTTTATAGAGAGAGAGAGAAACTTATTTTACACTCTGACCTTTTGTCACAATGCAAGCTGTTCAGTAAAGTGTTTCTTTTTATAGTTCTGTCTGTCTCTGTCTGTTTCTCTTTCCCTGTTATCCAGATGTCTGTACTAGGCCAGGGACTGTTGGCACAGACACTCTCTGCGTGCTGGTGTGTGTGATGTGTCTAAGTAAACTCAGTAGAAAAGAGCTACACAAAGATATGACTTCGGACAAGTCAGCAGTGTGGAAACATTTGAACAGTTGATCTAGCCTCTCAGACACAGGCCATAATGTCTCTTTAATCAAAACTCTGTGTTCTGGTCTGTGGTCTCTTCCTTGTCTGTCTCTTTTCTCCTTCAGCCTTTCCCTCTCTATCCTCCTTTGTGCAGTTTCACCTCCCTCCTTTCTTATTCCCTCACTCCATTCCTTTCCTGTGTCTCCACAGAGCGCCATTGAGTCTCTGTTTGGAGCATCACTGACAGGAGTAGCATACTCCCTCTTTGCAGGCCAGCCCCTCACTATTCTTGGCAGCACAGGGCCTGTTTTAGTGTTTGAGAAGATCCTCTTTAATTTCTGCAAGTGAGTTCGAACAAGTTTATATTGTTGTAAAAATGATAATCGGCATTTTAGGTGGATTACTGTTGTCTATCCTGTTGTGCATCTCTTTTTTTTCTCCTCCACGTCATGTTTGTTTGTCTTTTCCAGTGACTACAGCTTGTCCTACCTGTCACTGCGCACCAGCATTGGTCTGTGGACAGCCTTCCTGTGTCTTGTCCTGGTGGCCACAGATGCAAGCTCACTGGTCTGCTACATTACACGCTTCACAGAGGAGGCCTTTGCAGCACTCATCTGCATCATTTTCATCTATGAAGCTCTAGAGAAACTCTTTCATCTGGGAGAACACTACCCTGTCAACATGCATAACGACTTGGACAACCTCACCCTGTATTCGTGAGTACCAAGATTGAAGTTACCCTTATGATAAAGTTTTATTTTGTTGATTACTGTTAACTTAAAAGTTGGAAGACCAAATGATGAAATCATACAATTTAAAATACATTTAGAATAATTTTGTACAGAATGCATTATATTTAGGTATTTAAATTGGTATCAGTGTAAAAGAGTTCATTTTTTGGTATTGGGGGTTAGAATTTAAATTATCATCTTTACAGGAACAACCACTTCAGCTAACTGGTTTTCTAGGAAAACTCTGAAGTCATATTTAGATGTTCAGTTAATTTGTGATTTTGCTGAGGGTATTACCACAAAGAAAATGTCTTTATTAGTTTGCAGGAAAAACCAAAACTAAGCATATCCACAAAACAAAAAAACAAGAAATTTGCATTTTTTTTGTGCATGTGTGAATTTAAATGTTATCAAATACTTGCTCAATTAATCGACTAAATAATTTACTGACAATATCATTTTTGTCATTGTTTATAAAAGATCAGAGTTGGAGCCAACATGCTCTTTTTTGACTGCACTCTTAAGGTGTCATGTTAAATGTCAGAGAGTTGCATAAAATACTGTTTGAGAAACATAAGTATTTTCCACTTAAGAATACTATCATTACTGAAAACTGTAAATGTAGCTGGTGGATTTAGTGCAGCATGTGTTTTAAGTTTGCTTTAATTGAACCCTGAGTATTGGTTCCTGTGTCCCCAGGTGTCAGTGCTCTGCACCAGCCAATGCATCAGATAATCTTGTGCAGCAGTGGAACCAGTCAGGATACAGTCCGGACTCCATCCCATGGAGCAGCCTCAACGTTACGGTGAGACTTACTCACAGTGACCTCTAGTGTAAAAAGCAGCAATTGCAACCACAGCTCTGGTGTTGGAAAGCAAATACTTGGCCAATACTACTGTACACTTTGTAGAGAGATTTACATTTGTTCAGTAATGGAGAACTATCTAAGTAAATGACCATGACTCCTGCTAAAAAAAAAACCTCATATAGCTGTTGGAAATTAGAAGTCATTCATTACAATAATCATTTTATACTCTGTTTTTTTTTTTTTTTAGATGTGTAAATTCCTCCATGGGGACTTTGTGGGTTTGGCCTGTGGTCACCATGGGCCATATATCCCAGATGTTCTCTTTTGGTCCATTATCCTCTTCTTCACCACCTTCTTTTTGTCATCATTCCTCAAACAGTTTAAGACGGAAAGATACTTCCCCACCAAGGTGAGATGTTGGGCTAAATGTGTATGTTATGTCTAGTATACCCCTGAAAAACAAAACATAACATAACTTTTAATCACATAAATCATAAATGATTATATAGTACTGTTTGAAATGTAAAATATGCACACATCTGTAAGATTATATGTGACTGGATGTCTTGTACATGTGAGTGCATTCAAATATAGGTATACTAAGTTAAAAGGTTCTGACACTATGTAAATGTTTACAGTGAGTCATTAGTGTGCAGGAGCAGCCTCATGTGCAGAATGAAAAGATCTTCCTGCATACTCCCACACAGCACCAGCTACTCTGTCATGATTTAGTGTAGGCCAGTGTTAGTATAGTATAAACTGTTAAATCTATACTACACTAGCATAATAATTACTTTGGTGGATCTGTGACCTAAAAAAGGAATTCTTAAAGTGAAGCAGCTTCTACTGTATCTATCATTTTGTTTTAAGAGCACAATTAAAATGAGTGACAGAATACACATTTCACATCCCTAAGTAAATGTATCTATTTTGCATATGTGCATGTGCTGTGTAGGTGCGTTCCACTATCAGCGACTTTGCTGTGTTTATAACCATAATGGTCATGGTGGTAGTGGACTACCTGATGGGGATCCCCTCTCCTAAACTGAATGTTCCTGACCGCTTTGAGGTAGGCATATTACATGTGTATTTCTGAATTTATTACAGTTAAATCCATTTTGGGGTGCCAAGGGTAACTAAATATATGACTGATTAATCAAAGTGACATCAAATACAAATGTAATTTGTAAGATAACTGTTCTCAATTAGTTCATGCCTTATATACTAAATCTAGCCCATCTTTTTTCCCTCAGCCAACTTCAAAGAACAGAGGCTGGCTAATGGATCCGTTAGGAGGAAATCCCTGGTGGACTCTGCTGGTAGCGGCACTTCCTGCCATGCTCTGCACCATCCTCATTTTTATGGACCAGCAAATCACAGCAGTCATCATCAACCGCAAAGAGCATAAACTGAAGGTCAGATGTTCCTCTGGAAATGTGCTTTTGATGCTTTACACAATTTCCCCCTGGGGTTAATAAAGGATTCTGATCCTGATTCTGATATTATCTTAAAGTTGCACACAGTTTGAGTATGTTCTAAGGTGGAAGTATCCTGAATGTTTCTCCTAATTTTACACTTGATGCCCATTCATTTGTTCTAGTGCTGCAAATCTGGATGTTCAAAATCACTGGAAACATATTAATGTCATGTTCATCCATACATTCAGTTTCCTAACCACTTATCCAATGTGGGGTCACAAGAAGATTGTGTTCTGTATATGTTAAATTGTGTGTACATATCATTGTGTACAAATATAATAAAGTACTAAATAATAAGCATTTTTCAACTCAAATGCTGCAGCATCAGAATGGGCAGTCCCACATGTTGGAATGCATGAAAAAAGGCAAAGAACTGATGGGTCACGGTGACACTAATATGTGATTATGTTTAGGAAACACAAAACTGTAGTGTAATTCTTGGATTTTTTTTTTAATGGCAATGTAAAATGTCATTATGCCTCTGTCATATATGCATTATGTTTTTGAGTTGTCCATCCATCTGTCCCTTACAAACAACCACAGTTACCACTACAGAAACTGATTTGTTTGCTGGATCTTAACCAAACTTTGTGTGGTATAGTTATGATGGGTAGAACATCCAATAACATTTATGACATCATAAGGTCACAGTTCAAGGTCACACAAAGTCATTAATGAAATTCTTATTACCACTGTGGGAGTTGACTGGACTGCTGGATCATTGCCAACACTTGTATGATTAATCACTAGGATGGGTAGAAGAATCGATAACATATTTGAGTTCAAGTGGCAAAGGCTGAGGTCACAGGGGATTATTAAAAAAAATCATTACCACCACAGGAGCTGACTGGACTCCTGGATCCTCGTCAGTGTTTGTATGGTTAATCACCATGATGAATCGATAACATTTTCAGGTCCGTGTGTAAATCCATCTGTCCGTTACAAAATTTACCTTTACAGGAACTGGCTTGTTTTTTCAGACTTTGTGTGGTAGCCTTTATGAGATTGTGGGATCAAAGATTAAGGTCACACAGGGTCACATTTAAGGTGGAGGCATACTAGCCAAATTCTATGCATTTCATTTTCTTTTGGATTTCATTGCTGCATAGATGGTTTTTTTTAAACACAGAATATACTGAAATCCTAAACACTGTTCTTTTTCTGAGCTCTCATTTTTTTTTTTTTAATTTTTCTTATTTTTCTGAGGTATTTTTGCACGTCTGTTCTACTATTTAAAATATATTTGGCCCACATTACAAACTCATACAGCAAACATTTGAAACTCAGTGTTCCACATGAAATGCATTTATTATCGTCTCGACTCTTGAAATTCTGGTTGTAGCTTATGGGTACTTATCACTGCCTTGATGAAGCAGACTTTCTTTTGCAGACTTACTTGCCTGTCTCTTGTTTACATGTATATCTTACAGAAGGGTTGTGGCTATCACCTGGACTTGCTGATAGTGGCAGTAATGCTGGGTTTGTGCTCCATAATGGGCTTGCCATGGTTTGTGGCAGCAACTGTCCTCTCCATCTCCCATGTTAACAGCCTGAAGGTGGAGTCTGGATGCTCCGCACCTGGAGAGCAGCCCAAGTTTTTGGGCATCCGAGAGCAGCGGGTCACTGGATTTATGATCTTTGTCCTCATGGGCTGCTCGGTATTCATGACATCAGTTCTCAAGGTGCGATGGGGTTAGCAATACATTAATACAAAACATAAATTCTTCTTAAACATTTGCTGTGTTCTACAAGCTTGTTCTTTTCATGTACTGTCAATTAAATATTTTATATTGTTATACAGTGTTGCTTCACTTGTACTTTCACAGTTTATCCCTATGCCAGTCCTGTATGGAGTCTTTCTCTACATGGGTGTCTCTTCCCTCAAAGGCATTCAGGTAAGTCTCTGCCCTACTGTCTTTGAAGATAATCCTGCCACTTTTTTTCAGAACAGAACAGCAGTACGGAGCTGTTAGTAAAGATAAGTTTGCCTCCTGCAGTTCTATACCTTTGATGGTACTTCAGAGTCCAAATGGGTTTTCTCTTCTGAATAATGTATTTAGCAGTGCTTTCCATTTGTATTTCTTAGCTGTTTCACCAACCCTCTTTACTCTGTAGTTCTTTGACAGAATCAAGCTGTTTGGCATGCCTGCCAAGCATCAGCCGGATCTTATCTACCTGCGCTATGTGCCGCTGTGGAAGGTTCATATTTTCACCCTGGTACAGCTCACCTGTTTAGTACTGCTCTGGATAATCAAGGTTTCTGCAGCAGCTGTTGTATTTCCCATGATGGTAATGACTCAGTGTCACTCATTTTATCAATTCATTTCTACTGTATGAGAGATTAAAGTTGTAGTAAAAGATAGTATTGTTGTACTGTTACAAAAAATTTCTAATATCATTATGAGTGATTATTTTATATTTAGTGTTGTGTCAGTTAAAAATATAGTGGAGTATTTTTTCATGTAGTAGATATGAATTTTAGTTTTATGTTTTGTCTTGCCTTTAATATTATGTGTTGTCTGTGTGTCTAGGTTCTGGCGCTGGTCTTTGTCCGAAAGCTTCTGGACCTTTTCTTTACCAAGAGAGAGCTGAGCTGGCTCGATGACTTAATGCCAGAAAGCAAAAAAAAGAAAGAAGACGACAAGAAAAAGAAAGCACGCGAAAAACTGGTAAAACTCATATTTTTTGTCTTTTCCTTGATTTTTTTTTAAAAAAAAAGGTGACTGTAGCACCCCATCTACTGTGATCATTTAAAAAAAAAAACAAGCACAATGTGTATTCTACAATAGATTAAGGAAACAACCTCTACCCTAAGAGTGGGGTTCGAAGGATTTGTGAAGCCATAGGTCAGCAGGGACTTATTTTTGGTGTGTATGAAGTATGTGCATATGTCTGTGCTCATCTTGTAGGAAGGGCTTTAAAAGGTGAGGACAGAGCTGCAGAAAGAGGCCTGTCTATTTTCGTTATCTGCCTGATGGTGACCCCACTTCAACTTCCAAACTATACAAAATCAAAATGGCTGCTTGGAATCTTTGTGGTTAAAATGTGCTAAAATTATATTTGTTTGCCCAACTTGCTGTTTTTTGTTTTTTTTGTTTTTTTTACATAACATACATTTTCTTGAATTTAGTATAATGCCAGAAAATATTTCATTGAGATCTTACTAGATAAGATCCATTTGGCTCCTGCTGTACTTCCAAGGTTTGCATGGAACTGACAAAAACACACAGAAAAAGTTTTGTTTTGCAATTTTCCTTTATTCTTCCCAATTTGCATTTAAACTATAATCCTAAAACATCTGTCCAAATGCTCCAACTGCCTGGGAGGTAAACAATAGTGCTTGGTCCTCCCAAGTCATGTAAATCCCTCTGAAACTCAAAGTGGGTGTAATTATACTACAATAAAAGTGGGTGTCTTAAGAGTGGATCAAATCAAATTGCAAATTAAATTGCTATTTAATTGTAACAACAAAACAAGCTCAATTTGTAGTCTGGATGCAGTGTACTTCTAATGGTCATGCAAGTATTGATAGTATAAGAAAAAGAGACCGTTAATAAACACAGCCACAGGAGACCATAAACCAGCATAATATCTTAAAGCCCAGCATAATAAGCCAGATGTCAAAGATAAAAAAAATGAATAAAACTGTGAGACTGAAGTGTTGGAGGATGTGCCTCACTGCTGTAATTACGAGTTTTTGATATATGGACGTATTTGAATCCTATTTTCATTCAGGAGGAAGAGTCCAGACTGCAGGAAGAAGAGGAGATGGGACTCAAGGACACTTATGATGGTTCAAACCGGCTCAACATCCCAGAGAAGACACTCTCAGGAAGGTGAGTGGTGCACCCCATAAAGCACCCTTTGATGTCAAACTGTGAGATGAAAAGCTGAAGTTTATTGTAAATTCTCAGTTAGGCATGAAGTGTGTTTTCATTAGTCATGGTATATCATACCAAAAATCTGATCAACTACAATTATATTTTTATTACTTTATGGCCTTATGGCTAAATATATTTCTGTGATTTATTCACTCTTTATTGACCCAGATGTAATGTAGTTTCCTAAAGGTTTAACTTCTTTAATAATCAGCAGCTTTTTAGCTGATATGCTCCTGATAGCCAATCCATAAACTTTAAGCAAGAAAATTAAAATGTAGTTTAAAAAGAAAAGAAGGAAAATGAGCTGTAAATAGGTTTGTAGTTCATCATGTTATGTACTACTTGAAATGATTATTTAAAGACTGGTAGTCAGCTTTGTGTTATGTCCATCTCGAACAGATCATACAGAATAGGAGTAGTGACCCACAACCTCCCAGTGGAAGAAGAGGTAGCAGGGCTGTGTGTCTGATAGAAAACATCTGACCCACATGGCTGCATATTAACCCTGCTGATAGTTTGTGCATGGCCAAAACTTTTCATCCATAAAAAACAGAAACACTGGTTTTAAACACACTGTTTTGTGTTAATGTTTATTTGATTTTTAATTATTCTTTTTTTTAAGGTAAATGGTCTGTGATAGAATGTTTGCCATTTTTTGAAATAGGTTCATCCTTGTCTAACTAATAACATGTGCACAATCAACCCTCAGCAAATACCTTTTGCCCAAAATGCAAACATTTCTTAATACATTTTAATGTAGAATTTTGTTTGTGGACTGTCTGCTCAGCCATACTTTCTTTTGTTTTTAATTTGTTTAATCTCTAATATATGCATGTTTGTCTCTGTTTCTCCTGCACTGAGTTCACCTGCTGTTTTGATGTCTACATGCTTGTCTTCTCTTTGTGTTTCTGTTTGTGTGTGTGTTTGCATTTTGGCATGTAGTTCTGATTCTGACCCCTTGGTTGTAAATATCTCTGATGAAATGACCAAAACCGCAGTGTGGAAAGCAGTGAACTCGAGTGCAGAGTCTTGTGCCCAACCTGAGAAGCTTAGTGGAAGGTAGCTATGCCATCTCCTGGAGTTTTCCAGAGCCCCCCCCCCCCACCCAACTGCATTATATAATATATTATGTTAACTAAAAACATGAAGGACTGCTATCTCTACTATCTTATCCTATTCTGTAGTAAATAAACTGAAGCGAATTACACCTGGAAGAAAGTTTTGCTGAATATTTAAAGCATTATAATGAAAGCAACAAAGTGCTATTTAAAATATACCTGAATCTACAGAGAATGCAGTCTTGAGTGTTGGGAATCAGCTGAAATTTGTATAAACGATTTGGGTTTTTTCTTGTTTGTTTTGGATCCATTAGCTGTTAACTTGAGTATGTTGAAAGGCATAAAGTATTTAATACAAAATGGAATTTCTCCTAATAGTTTAAAAAAAGTTGGACTTTTTGAGTTCCAATAAATTTTGATATGTTACTGTGCAAAAGGCATAGGCACTTAGAAATATTACGATTCTTATTCATCACCTGGTACCATCTGGTTGGAGTTTGATTGGTCTACATTTACTTTGCAGCATATGATCCTAAATGTGTTTTCTAGCATTATATGTAAACTATATGAACAAAAGTATTGGGTGACCTACACATTACACCTACAACAGCTTTCAGGACATCCCCATTCTAAATACATTAGAATAATTGTCCAAGATGGCTGTATTTTAAGCATTAAATGACATTCAGGACTGTGATACAACTGCACTAACTACACAATACACCTACAGGAACTTGTATGATATTCTATTCTAAATCCATAGGTATATAGAGTTGGTTCCCCTTTGCAGCTAGAACAGCTTCCACGCTTCTGGGAAGGCTTTTTACAAGATTTTGGAGTGTGTCCGTGGAAATTTGTGCTCAAGAGAATTTGTGAAGTCAGATACTGATGTTGGATGAGAGGGCACAGCTTGCAATCTAGTTCATCCCAAAAATGTTCAGTGAGGTTGAGGTCAGGGCTCTGTGTAGGCCAGTTGAGTTCTTCCACACCAAACTCATCCAACCTGCCTTTATGGACTTGCTTTGTGCACTGGGGCACAGTCAAGCTAGAACAAGAAAGGGCCTTCCCCAAACTGTTCCCACAAGGTTGAAAGTGTAGACTTGTCTAAAATGTCTTGGTAAGCTTAAGCATTAAGATCCCCCTTCACTGGAACTAAAGAGCCCAGACCAACCCCAGAAAAACAGCCCTATAGCCAAAGTTGTTCATCAGACTTTCAGAAAGAGAAACATGATTTGAGAGTCCAGTGCATGCTTTACATCAATCTGTGTGATGCTTGGCTTTATGCTTTGGCAACTTTTACGCACTATGAGCCTCAGCACTATAACTTTAAGCGGTCTGCTGTGATTCCTAAACGTTTCCACTTTTTAACGATAGGAAATTTCACCTACTGACTTGTTGCAACAGTGGAATACTACAGTACCATGCTAGAGTTCATTGTGCTCTTTAGAATAACTTTTCAGAAATGTTTGTAAAGGTAGACTGCATGGCTAGATGCTTGATTTTATATACTTGTGGTAATGGAACTAAATCAAGAACCTGAATTCAATTATTAAGAGGTGTTACCCAGTACTTTTGTCCATATACTGTATCTTCAGCTACAAGAAAATGTAAAAAATCTTGAAACAGTTGGTTTGGCTCCCAGAGAGCACTGGTCAGAGCCATGAGACATATCACGAAGAGACAAAAGCAACTGACAAGTCCTAAATTCACAAGAAATTTAGCAAGTTGTTTCAAGT
>VUQH01041008.1:0-10640 GCA_015106775.1 Etroplus canarensis
TCCGCTCGAGGAGTGCCTCCATGTTCGGCCGTCCGAGCGGCGGTCCCCACACCACTGCGCTCGACCCCCAGAGTGGCGGTCCCCACGCCACTGCATTCGGCCTCCAGAGTAGCGGACCCCACGCTGGCCACCCGAGAGGTGGTTTTCCTGCCAGCCTCCTGGCCCGACCACCCGAGCAGGGGCGGTCTTCAGTGCTGCAGGCCTGGTTCCTCAAGCCCTTTTTCTTTTCTCTGGCCATCTGGACCCTTCATGTCTTGTTTATGTTGGCTCCTTGTTTTTGGTTTGTGAAAATATTTTAGCATAAAATATCATCAAAATATTTGGAATCTATAGAAGTCAGTGCTTTTGTGAAGAAAGCGCCATCTCTTGGTGACATTCTGCAATTGAGTAAAAGGGGCGTGGTCATGGTGGAAAGTAGATACGCCCCAGGAGAAGGAGGGGGACTTCCAGCCTGCTGACAGCTAGCTGACAGCTGTCTGGGAGCTGGAAGGCAGCGGGCTGGGAGAGGAAATTTTAAGTGGCTGTATTTGTACAGTATACTGGTCACAAAACACACTGGCCTTAAACATACAGAAAACAAACTCATAAGCATTTCTATGAAAAGACATTTCTTCTTATGCTAAGACACAAAATAACTTATCTGGAACCACAGAGTAGTCTGAGTAGCCTACAAGAATGAGAATTCTCCCCCCCTCTCCTTAAGGAGAAATCCAAGAACAACAACATTAATATACCACTATATCTTATAATATAAACAATCATTCAATTAATTTGGATCTTTTAAATGTTACCCATTAACCATCTTTGTTCATGAGAAGCATTAGTGTCAGGACACAGAGATCCAGTATTCCCTTTATGAGCCCTCCATGTAAACCATGAAAGGTTATCCAGACCTTTTTCAAGAATAGAAATAAAAGGCAGACAACATGGACAAATGTGTCCTTTGCAAATGGGAACCAAACAAATTGCAAAGCTTCTGCAGACTATGCCAACTCTTTTTTTATATTTATGTTTGCATAATGTGTGTGCGCACCTTTGTGTTTGTCTTTGTGTCTCCAAACTGTAATCCACTGGGTTTATTATTTTTCAGTCACTGGGCTTTCTGAAAAATGGCTTTGCCACTCCATGTTAAGGTGCCAGTAAATGATACACTGTAACATGCGGGTATTAAGGCAAAAACAAAATATTTGTTTATAATTAAATGAAAAGAAATAATTAATACAAGAAATCTTAAGTATTCAGAGAAAGCAATGTGATAACCACTGTATAAAGAAATACAGGAAAAAAAATCTTTACATTTAGGACTCTGAAACACTAAAGGAGATATTGATGAGGATTAGGCTAATAAATACTGCATGTCAGCAACAAGATTGACTCATTTGTTACTTGACAGGAAAATGCTGCTGATAGTATAGCATCAAAATAAAATAATTTAGCCTTTCCCCAAAAACAAACACAAAATCTTCCTTGAAAATTCTTAATGTGGATGTGCTCAGGCATACTAATGAAGATCAGCATTATAAATGCATTTCTTGGATTATGTCTGTAACATAACTGGTTAAATGTATCCAAAAACAATAAGCTTATACACAGTAAATATTCTTGTGAATGTAGGCCAAAGGCCATAGAAAATAATATGGCATCTTTTCAACATCTAACCCATAAATGCAAACTAAATAATAACTCTCTACTTTGTCAATCAATCTGAATATGTCAAACAGCATATGTCAGAGAAATTAGGTCGTCCTTGGTGTTGCATTGTGATTGATGATGAAGGCTCTGTGAAAGTAAACATGTCTCTCAAAGATTGAGTGATTTAGCCTCCATAAGTCTAGGGATAAGGCTTGGATGAATGAAAGGACAACCACCTTTCATGTATTTAAGCTTTATTTAAAAATTTATGGTGAGAATAAACAATATTTGTGCAACTTACAGTAAATAGTTCTCTTGGGTTATTTTCGTTCACTGCAAAAGTGCAAATCTTTGCATGTTCATCTCCCACATGCTGTACTGGAAATGATAACATAACTGCCCATGTTTAGCACAGATTAGAGTTCTACTCAATACCTGCTTCTCTCATTACCATTTCACCAAAGTAAAGGCTCTGCCTTTAAATAGTATAGTACTGATCATTTTCATGCTGGTATAATGCCTATAACATTTTAAGATCTATCCAGACTGGGAATCCATCTGTGTTTCCTTCTATGCGTGACTCTGCCCCAAATTGAAACGTAATTGGACAGGTCCGAGTGGCAGCTGACAAGGCTTGCTTGGCAGATGTGACCAGGAAATATGAGCACAGTGGGTCCAATTGAACAGAATATGCGGCCTTTTCACAGACCCAGATGGAGCCCTATAGAGAGAAAGGAAATGATACAACATAACGGATGTGGAAAAAGATTTCAATTTCACAAATGGCTTCTTGGTTGGATGCAGTTCAAGAATGAACAAGTTGAGTGTCTTTCATTTGTTTGTGCCCCTTTTCACAGAGGAACCGTGTGAAATTACAGTATACTTTGATCAGTGTTGAATAAGTTTCTTGAAAATGGTGATCAGTTATTCACTGTATATCTAATGGTTACATAATGTAGAGTCAATGTGTAGAGTTAATGCCAGCTGATTTTTTGTTCTGAGAATGTTAATGATAATGCAATTTTTATTTATACCATTTACAGCCATTCCTAAGCAAAATTTGTGACTGTTTTTGTTAGATTTAAAGCAAAATAGAATGTAATAATATACCATTTAAAACCTACATTTACTTGAAAATAAAGACATTATTTATTTTATTTATTTACTTACTATGCCAGTGTCATATTTTGAATACATTTGGAACCGGACAAAAAAGTAAAACTGAAAATTGCATAATGCAGAAACAGGCAGACAAAAAGGGACATTTCGGCACTAAAAAGAATCTATAAGAAAATGAGACTGCATTAGTTCACATTCAGATTGGTTGCCCTTCAGTGATGGCACTATTAAAGCTATATAATATAGATAGGTTTTAGAGCAACTGATTCTGCTACCAATAAAATAATCTTTTCAGGGAGGATTAATTTAGCAAGACAAAGACAAAGCATATCTACATGATTACAAAAGCAAACAGCATACCTCTTGACAATTTTAATGATAGACTTTAAAATAAAATATAACAAATAAGGCTCAGAAATTCTCATGAGGCAGCAGAAATCCAATATCAAACAAGAGGGGGAAATCATCATTTCAAAACTACAGCAATTTATGTCCTCTGTTCTGAAACACTGTTTTTAAATGAAGAAATGATTAAATAAGTCTCCATCACTGTCTCAAACTTTTTCTTAAATGCATTGTTTGTATCAAATTTAAAATGAGTGCACATTTTTCAACAAACAAAAAATGTTCTCATTTTCCCCATTTTTCAGTTTTTCCACTGGATTTTTCTTAATCGAATAGAGAATATAAACAAATTTGCATATCTTTTCATACTGCTTTATTATAATTTTACACATTGCCTTAAATTTTTTCCCATCCGGGTTGTAAACTCTTACAACACCTTCAAATGACACTGCGGGGAAAGTGCAGCTGCAAATGTTTAAATAATGCAGTCAATACATACCCTGACAAATATTAAAAATCCTGGAAGATGTAAACATTATGCTTTTAACCCTAGTTTCATTTGAACATTTTCACTATTACACAAATAGCATTTTTGGTTCTGAATCATGCACTTTAAAGGGTTTCAGTTGTTTGCCTGATTTCAGCTTGAACCACATGAATTTGGTATCATGTTTTGCTTTTAATTTTCTCTTTTGATTAACCAGCAAGAATAATAAGTGTATTTATTTGTTTGCTTGACTTCTTTCATTGCATATATATATATATATATATATATATATACATATACACTATGGCTGAGCTCACAGTGAAAGTGAATTTTGAATAGCATTTAAAGTGCTATGTGAAGTGCCTTTCTGAAAGAACACAGACTTAAACGGCTTAAGATTCCCTAGCAACATTTAAATCACATTTCAGTCTTCAGTCGTTCATATTTGTGTACTCCATAATTTATGAATGTCTGTCCTACCTTACTTAAAAGGAGCAAGTCAAATCTCTTCCTACTCGTGCTTTACCTTTTGGAGCAAAGTTTACCTCAATTCTGTCTGTCCTAAAAATTACAATGAAAAGTGAGCAGCGCAATACAGTTGGAAAAAAATAGGAACAGGCAAGCTTTATATGTGGGATAAACTTAAAAACAGCCAGGCATTATAATCTATTATAATCTGTGCACACTTTTGTTGTGGTCTCTGCTCTGCCTGCCCTGCATTTTTCTCTCTTTTTTTCCTCTCTCTTGATATTTCTTTCTCTATCTGGGGCGAGAGTGGGTTTTTTTAACAAACTGCTTAGTTCCCAGGTGCGTGGGTGTGTCTAGGGGTGGAGTGTGACTGAACATCTGTTTCTGATTCCTCATCATGAGAGTATTTAAGCCAAGCTGTTCATTCACACTCTGCTGGAATGTTTATTTTAGTAATGGTGGAAATGGAAAGTTCGAACAACTGATTTGGAAAAAGATTCAATCTTTATTCAGAATATATAAATAACCTAAAAAATACAAAAACAAAACATGAAATGTACAAAAAGCCATCATGATGTGATAAACAAATGATGTCTATCTTACTTTGAGTTCACACATGAGAACCTTCACCATAACTTGTTTAAAAGGAGCAGGAAGAAGCAAATGGTTATTAAGCCCTACCCCTGTTCAATCCATCATGTAACTGGTGACACTGCTTAATATAAACATATACATCATGCGTAAATGATATACCATCCAATACACAAATCCACACAGTACAAAAATGTAAAGCTAAAGTTTCAACTCTACCCCAGCTAGATACTGCTTTATAATTTTTTTTGTAATTTTTAAAAAACTGATTAATATATGTATCTTTTCAAATCCTGTCATACACATACTCCACATTGTTGCTGTATAAATACAAAATGCCAGATGTTGCATGCAGTGCATACATTTAACCGTCTTCTCTTAGTGAAGCTCAAAGTGATCCCAGACAACTGACCTGGGATGCTTTCTACACCCGTCCATTTCAATACAACTCAAAAAATCCAAAACCACACTCGATATAAGACACTCAGGTAATGAGGCAAGACTTTGCAAATAAACTGCAGTTTAGAAAAGCTTTTAAATGTTTTATGCATGTCGGGTGGTGCATCAGCCACCAACCAGGCAAGGATATGAGAAATAATCATTTAAATACAGAGCTTAACAAATGTATTAGACCACCTGTTATGAAAATGAGAAAGACCATTCAGCGTCTTTAATGCAGATTCTTTTCTTTTCAGTCTTTGATTTATCATTTTAAAAAGAAATGAGGGATTTCAAACGGAATTCGCCTTTTTACCTTTTCATCTTTTGAAATAAGATCGTCGTGTATTCAGATGTGTTTCACTGAATTTCAATTTAGAAGCGAGGCAAAACACCAGAGACATTTCGAAACAGCTGGTGACGTAATGGAATACGATATGGAACAGTCACGTGACATCCTTCTCTTGATACAGACCTCAGAACAATGTTTCGAATCAAAAGTTTCACATAGGTTTCGGTACATATGGAAACACTGTTTTGATTTTGCCATCACTACTTGTAAACCTGCCAATCTTGCTTTTTCCACCTGATCTATGCCTACTTCTAGTACTGCCAAAATGCCCACCTGGAACTCCTGTTGGTTTAAGCTGCCTGACCAACTCTTACCCAAAACTTGGAGCCTAGGACATTATTTGGTTTCTCTGGACCATTTGTATTACCAACCTTGGAAACTGTCATGGACCAAGCAGCCAAGAACACACAGGCACAAGTGTATTTTCAAAATAAATGAGTGCAAAATACTACTCATTCCATAACTAATATAAAATCTGAATGGATATTATTTTAATTGTATGGTTGCAAACACAACCACCACAGAAACCCTCAGTGGAACTCTGGACTCTCTCTACTTAGAGCCATGAATCAATCAATACCAAGTCTTGTACTTCTTACATAATTTTTATGAGTTTGTCATTGTCTGCACCATGTAAATAAATTACCTTTTCACTTTTAAGCCTCTCTCAGTCCACTTTTGGGTCCACCACCACCACCACAGCAAACCCTGACAGACATTGAGCTCAATTGCCCATATGTGACCCGTATCTGATTTTTTTTTTTTTTTGGACAGTTTGAACAGCACAAAATCTGATTTTTCAAAACAGATTTGGGCCACTTTCATATGTGGTCCTAAATTGGATGCATATCCAATGTTTTTCAAAGTGACTTCAGTCTGAACAGACATGTCGCATTTCATCCGGCTTTTACATCAATAAGGTGAGACTGACATTACAATTCTGCTCCAGAGGAGGCGAGACACGACAAGATCAAATGTAAACCATTGACAAAACAAGCATTGCTAGTCAGTGAAAGAAAGTGAGGTTTTGCACACACGTTGACATGTGTAGCATCCATATTTACTTCCGCAAACACAATGATGTTTTCTGCACATGCGCGTCACTTCAGGGCTGTAGACAGTTCACGCTGGAGTCTGAAGGCAGTCGAATTTAAATTTTAATGTGATCAATAATGTAAACCAATCAGATCTCAGCAAAAAAATCATAATTGAGCAACAAGACCTACAGTGTGAACATAGCCTAAGTGACCTGACATTATTACTGAACGTGGTCTAATGATCTAGCAAAGGTAGAGTGGAAGATCTGGTCCTTCAATATTGCAGTGATGAGTCTTGGATGAGAAACAGATGTGTACCTTCACACAGCTGCAACCAACGAATGTCACATCTCCAAAGCACTAACACCCTCAGATGTCTGCAGAAAGTAAAGCGAGAGAGGGGGCAGAAAAAATCAGGACAGGAAAAGAGCACTGCATAGCAGTGCCCATGACAGTAATATGCTACAACAGCAAAGTCTTAAGACTCAATTTGGGCAGGCTTGGTTGAGTGGTGCAAAAATCATGAAGGCATAAGGCATATGTGGAATCTTGCCATATTTTTGGGCCTTGTGGTTTTTGCACTTAGTGGAGAAAAATAAATAGTAATAATATTCATGTATTATATATTACCCCTAATCAGAGATGCTGCTTGCCGCCAGGCAAGGCAGGCAACTGCTTGAGGTGGGGGGGCTCAAGGGCTGATAAATTTTAAACTAGAACAGTGGTGATGGGCAAAATTTTCAATAACAGTTGAAGAGACCTAATCTCCCCAAGTTGACTCCACCTACTGTAACTCCACTCAGTCCCACTGCAAAATTCTGTTTAAACAAACCTAATGACATAAGCTACAACCTTTGAGGAGTGAAGGAAGAAAGAAGAAAAATAAGCAAGACAGTGGTGAGGAGAAGATAATAACAATTAACTATGACTCTAAATAACTAAATGCTGCTCGTCTTGCCTTAACTGTGGGAGAGAGACATTTAAATAACGTTAACTTCCACCCTCATCACATTATTTCTTTTTTTACTTTGATGTTTAAGATTAACTTAGCTAGCAGAGCAGCCTAGTGTGGCCAGCTCTACTGCTCAAGACTTGACTGAGTTGACTGTATGGTCCCATGAGTCAGAAAGTAGAAGCAAGGACTTACAGCATTAACACTTCATAACCAGCCAGCTTTGTCTTGGACATTGTTAGCAAATTAAACATGGCTTCTTCCATTTCTAGAGTAATGATTTACCTGTGGTTTTATAGAACACCAGTAATGGAGTGATTTGGGGGGAAATCTGCTAATTTGGAAAATCTATTTTATAGTTAATTAATGAAAGCTGTGTCTAACTGAGCTAACTGTCAAGCTAGGAATGCAAGTAATAAAATTGAGATGCATAGCAATTTGTATGAATCACCAAGAATTATTGATGTAAATTGTTGTGCTATATTTCCAGTGTGGTGTATGTATTTTGTTGTACTTTCCGTATCTGTAGTGTAGACCTAGTGGTTTTAGTGATAGCAAAAACTGTATATTTACACATAAGTTTAATCCTCTGTATTGGAACTATTGCACTGTCCCTATTAAATGACATGTATATAGTAAACGTTAATGCTATGCTCAAGAAGAGCATTCAAAAGCTGAATTTGAGGAATTGTAATTCAATAATGTTAAAGTTTTTTAAATTGATGTTTTTTACATGTTAGTGTTATACTGTACAGTGATGAAGGCTGGTAGCTGGGCCCCTGTGACTTTTTGTCTTGGGCCCCACCAGACTATAGAATCACCACTGCCCGTTACTTGACCAGAACACACAGAGTAGAGTAGTTGTGCTTTTGCTCTGTTGTGCTTGTGTTATTACAAGAAATAAATCTACCCAAGGCTTGTCTGGAAAAAACTACTAAGAAGTCTTCAGCAAGTGCCTGACAAGAAAATAAGACAGAAATATTTTCCCTCTCCATCTTCCACAAAATCTAGCAATAGTTTACTATGCATGCAGTGGCTTTGCATTTATGTCTCTACATGTCTCTACATGAATTCAGACAGTAATAAGGCAATGACATAAACAGCACTGGTTTAGACAATTTGCATCAAAATAAAACTAGCCAAACAATATAGTTAATGGATTGTGGGCTGTCACTGTTTTTATACAGTTTGTGTCACATTACATTATAAGACCATCTTTCAATGGAATATATCTCACTGTATTATAATGGTCTTCCAGATATTCAAAATGTGATGATACAAGATATTTTCAATGTTTCATTAGGTGGGCGAAGGGATAAGTAAGAGATAATCTGTTGGTCATACAGTACAGTATAACACTATATATTTAATTCTCTTTGATTTGATCTTTTGCTTCAAAGCTGTTTCATCACTTATAAAAAGTATTTTCCATAATCCTTTCTGTCACTCTGGTTTGAGCAGCTAGCAACGTTTTCAGACATATTGCAACAAAATATTTGATGTCTTCTATAAACAGTCTTTTAGATGTTTCACCAGTAGCGAAGAAGGTTTTTCAGTGCCAGTTTGTTTTGTTTGTTTGCTTCTTTTCAGGCAGATTACAAATGAATATAGTTTAAATTTACGTTACTGTTCAGTTATTTAGAAAATCCTCTTTACATCATTTATGTGCAAGGAAAGGCACATTAAAGGTCATAAGATAATATAATTTTGTGAAGCTATTACTACATAAACCCAAAGATTTACACAGAAATAATAGTAGCAAATGGAAAAATAAATGAAGTATGATCCAATTGTCATCTCTCCTGTGTTAAATGAATCAAAGTGCCATGATGATCTTTCTTTCTTCTTCTTCTTTTTTTTCTTCTTTTTCTTATTACTAAGGTGCAGTTTGCAGGGTGGGGTGCGGGGGTCTTACCTCTGGTTTACATGACCCTACATCTGCTAAAGTATTTTTTATCCCTAGTGGTGATAAAAATGTACCCCCACCTCTGATTTTTGCATTGCTTTTCAAAACAGTCAACAGGGAAACATCAAATTAGAAATGGACCTTTGCTTTCAGGGTTCACTCTCCTGTGAGAGTAGAGATGAAAATACATAAGTGTGGATGATCTTGAGCCTGTACTGTTCCAAGTTTTCTTTATCCCACAAAACACTGCTGTTTCAGTGTGGAAACTAAACAAGCTAAATAAAAGAAAGAGAAATGCATTAAGAGCAGCAGATTTTACCAAGAAATATCCATGCTAATGCACACATGCTGATCTACTACATGGAAAATACCAGGGGCTGAAGGAACAACTAGAGCAGATGTAGAAGGTAAAGTTCAAAGTGGTCCCAATGATAATAGGAGCTTTAGGAGCTGTAACCTCCAAACGTGGAAGAGTGGCTCCAGCAGATTCCAGGAGCAACATCCAGAAGAGTGCAGGCCTAGGAACAGTTAAGAAACTGTGCAGAACATTCAAACTTCTAGGCCGCTGGTGGAGGACCCAAGCTTGAGGAACACACATACCACGCTCTCCCAGGGGTGAGAGGGGATTTTTTTTTAAATGACTTGAGAAACTGTAGAGTTTCTTTTTCAGTATGTTTTGATTGTTTTGAGTCATACATTTGCTCTGTGAAGCATTGTTCAATCACTTGCAGCATTTGGCTATGCAAACAGTGATTGAGAATTCCTTTGTTTTATTCAGTTTTGCAAACTGAATAAGTAACCTCAAGTTAGTTTTGTTTTTCATATTAGTAGTAGTTTAGAATTTTCCCAAAGTTGCTCAAAACAGCCAAGAGCAACATCTTCTTTGTCTCTCTTCCTGTTGGGCCATGGCTCTAGCTTTTCACATTTCAGCAATGTGAATTATTGATATTTCCTTTTGCAGCCATAACATCATTTTCCTTTGTACTTGCAACAGATTAAATCTAGCTTTCAGCCAACTTTGAAAGAAGTGGAAAAGGTCTGACAGTAGAGCCTTTTATTAAACTAAGTTGAAAAAGTCTTCATAGAGACTACTACAGTTATGATTGCTTATTTCTTATTATATTGAGATAATGATATAGTATGTTATTCATTTACATTTTTATATCTCATTAGATATGTGAAACCAAGCAATAATCCCTTAAATTTGTAGGTTTGATTTTTCTTATTTATTTGTTTATTCAGTTTCAAGGAATTTTATATCCAGGTACAGTCACCAAAATAATTCAGTATCCTATACCAGATTCTGAGAGTTT
>VUQH01041011.1:0-14450 GCA_015106775.1 Etroplus canarensis
CACATACTGTTGCTGACCAACTGCAGCAACCCCAGATCATAGCACTGCCCCCACAGGCTTGTACAGTAGGCACTAGGCATGATGGGTGCATCACTTCATCTGCCTCTCTTCTTACCCTGATGCGCCCATCTTCTTCCTCGAAGACGATGGGTCCCCACTATCCTTCCAGTTACTAATAATGCGTTGGACAGTTCTTAACCCAATTTTAGTAGTTTCTGCAATCTCCTTAGATGTTTTCTCTGCTTGATGCATGCCAATGATTTGACCCTTCTCAAAGAGATTAACATCTTTTCCACGACCACGGGATGTGTCTTTCGACATGGTTGTTTAAGAAATGAGAAGCAACTCATTGCACCAGTTGGGATTAAATAACTTGTTGCCAGCTGAAAGATAATCGCCCATGCAGTAATTATCCAATAGGAGGCCCATACCTATTTGCTTAGTTAAATCCAGGTGGCGACTTTTTTTTTTGGCCGGGCAGTGTATATATATATATATATATATAAAAATTTAAATATGCAATATACCGGTTGCATAAGTGTGCACAACCTAAATATAATACTTTTTCGAAACACCTTTTGCTTTAATTACAGTATTCAGTCTTTGTGAATAGGAGTCTATCAGCATGGCATATCTTAAATTGCCTACTCTTCTTGCACAGTCACTCCCAGTCTGTCAGACTGAGGTCATCCCACAGATTTTAAATTGGGATTTAGGTCTGGGCTCTGGCTTGGCCATTCAAAAACTTTAATTTTCCTCTGGTTCTCTTGCTAATTCGGCTTATGCTTGAGGCCGTGGTTTTACGGAAAGTTGAAATTCCTCTTCAGCCCCAGTTTTCTAGCAGACATCTGAAAGTTTTGGGCCAAAATTGACTGGTATTGTAAGTTCCTCCATCTTGACTGAAGCCCTAGTTCCAGCTAAAGACCAAGAACAAGCCAAAAGCATGATGCTGCCACTACCATGCATCACTGTGGGTATGATTTCCTTTTTTTCTTCCAAAATTTAGCGAGGCCTGGATATTTTTCTTTGCAAGAAAAGGCTTCGTCTTGAGACCCTACCTCACAGTGCAGACGTATGGACAATACAGGAGATTGTTGTCACATGTACTACACGTACTACACAACCAGTGCTTGTCAGAAATTCCCGCAGCTCCTTCAGTGATGCTGTAGGCCCCTCAGCAGCCGCTTTTACTAGTTTTTCATTTAATCCTTTCCTCGGTTTTGAAGGGATGTCCAGCTCTCGATAATGTTCCATATATTCTTCTCTTCTTGATGACTGTCTTCGCTATGGATGGCCGTGGCTCAAGAGGTAGGCATGAAGGTTGGCAGTTTGATCCCTGGCTTCTCCAGTCTATGGGCCGAAGTGTCCTTGGGCGAGACACTGAACCCCAAATTGCTCTAGATGCATCCATCCGAGTGTGAATGTGTGCATGATAGTTAAATTGCACTTAAAGGCATTGATTAAAGCACTGTGTGAATGGATAAATAATGCTTTTAGTAAAAAGGGCTTTGAGCTCAGAGTAGAAAAGTACTATATAAGCACCAGTCAATTTACCATTTATATTCCAAGGTATATGTAATGCAGTGGAATTTTTTGTACCCTTGATCTGACTGATGCCATTGAAAAGTAAGATCCATTTGATGCTCTGTGAGTTCTCTGTGAACCATAGCTTGGATGCAACTGAGTAATTGTCAGGAAAATCCTCCTGGGGCAGCTGAACTTTATTTGGGGGTAATAAGCGTCACTTTAATTGATGGCAGGTGTGTACCCAAGAAGAACGCTGTAATTAAAGTAAAAGGTGCTTCAGAAAAGTATTACTTTTAGGGTGTGTGCACTTATGCAACCAGCTTATTGTACATTTGTTTAAAACCTGGTATTTTAACAGGGCTGTCTAAATGTTCTCACTGTATATGTGAGATCAGTTAGTGTTATCTTGATGGCTCCAAATGATAAACTGTGTTGTTTGGAGTTGTAAGAATACGCTTTTAAAAAAAAACAGTTGACACCAACATCTTGAATCAGAAATATGCATGTTGTTGGTGGATCTTTGAACTTGCCTCCAAAACGCCACAAATAAAAACAAAATGACTTTGTTTGCTTTGAGGATTGTTTTTTAGGGAGTGGCTATGCTGTCTTCCTGCATAGCAACTTCCAGACAGACACTGACAAACCCTTACTCTCTGTTGAGACTGCTTTTTGAGCTCACAGATTCCAGATTTCTTTTCAAAGAATAATACTAACATCACCTCTTGTCATGCTTACAAATTCTGATTAATGCTATATTCCACTCATGAAGCTAGTGTCCCTTTTCTGTTATAGAGGTAGTTGTAAATATAAGTGTCAGGCACCTGCTGTTTGGAACATTTTGCAGGTGAATTTTTTGTTTTAGTAAGACATGTAAGACTTTTTTTTTTTCTTTTACAAAATTTCAAAGCGTCAGACCATTAAAAGGCAGCTGTGAGAGCGAATTCATAGCCCTGCCAGAAAGTTCAGACTTTCCATTTCATCGGATCATTCATCACAAAATACATTGACACTTAATTCTTTTAAACAGAACAATGGGGCAAATTTCAGTAGATTATTAAACTGTCAGTAACTGAAAAAAACAAAGTAGTGTATCACATTTAACTGTTCCATTTTTGTGGAAATTTGAGTTTGGACCAGACTTCTGTCAAGAATGAAATGAAATTGAATTTTTAAACACATTAATTTTTTTTTGTTAACCTCCAGGCTTCTGTAGACTTAAGCACTTTATAAGTTGGGTTCTGATTAATGCATTTTAAAAAAGACAACTTCGAGGTATTTGAATGTAAAATTGAAAGTGTTTATGTGTCACTGAAAGATGGGTTTTCTGGAGTGCTATGCATATGTGGTTTTAGGTCACCAGTTATTTCAGCTACGAGCATCACATGCCAAGTACTTGACTATTCAATCTGATTATATATTATGTGGGATATTCTTGAACTTCTGAAGTCTGCAGACTCAAACTGAGCAAATTTAGTTTCACACTGAGAGTGAGATTCATTGAAATGTTCTCATGCTTGCATCATGAGGGGATCCAAAGTGAATAAACTCCATTTTCCACCTTGGGACCCAGTTTTATTAAAAATGCACACATTTTCTTGTCATGTGGAAAAGTGACGCTTCGTCTGACAGACCAGTAACTCTTGTCATGAGGGGATCTAATTTTAACAAATGTGGGGAAATGAAGTGAAGGTGACCTACCTAGCCCCACGAATAACTTCCATTTTGAATCAAACAAGGCCCCAGGAGCATAAGGGAGATAAATAAGTTGCCCAACCTTCTTTGGGTATTTCTTTTCAGCGGTGCACGTCTTTGTATGTTTCAGCTCCATACTATTATCCTGTGAAAGCAGTCATGCCCAAAAGACTCCTTTCATAATGGGGAAACTCTGAATTCCTATTTGCCAATTTGTGGAAAATAAACCAATAGAAATAATCAACCACTTCCCTTTCTTTTTCCCTTTCTTTTCTTTTTCTTATATGTGCTGTTCTATAAATAATAAATATGATAAAGACAACATTTTGTGGTTTGGAGCTTGTTAAAAAGTTTCATTTTAGTCTAAAAAAAGTTTTTATCCATCTAGTCGGGATTTAGCAGTTTATACTTTTTAACTCCATGAGAGACAAGAACACAAATGTTTTTGAAGCTAAGTTAAGGAGGCTATTTATGTCCAGCTAAAGCCACTATCACTGAGCCTTTCACTTCCCACACTTAAATTAGTATGGCAGCACAAGTTTTCAACTGTTATTCAATCACTTGATTTTTTTTTTTCCTCATTAAGTGGCATTTTTTACTCTATAAAGAAATAGTAAATGTTCACTGTTACACATTAAGACAGCAAAAATAGCTCCCTTTTTGTAGACTCATGGACACAAAGTGGTAAAATACAAACTTACAATGATGGTCAATATGGAACAACTGTTGATATTGCGCTCTGCTTTACATTTGAGTAAACAATACACAGATAAACAAACATACAGA
Organism: Etroplus canarensis; assembly: GCA_015106775.1. Classification (NCBI taxonomy): domain Eukaryota; kingdom Metazoa; phylum Chordata; class Actinopteri; order Cichliformes; family Cichlidae; genus Etroplus; species Etroplus canarensis. Next base: position 4,006 of record VUQH01041011.1, read on the forward strand.
TGTTCATGCATTGTAATATTGTTTTCCTGTATATTCCTATATTAAACTTTGCTGGAATTAATCTCAGTACTCAGACCAGGTTATGCATTACATCTGGTTGTAATTATTTTTAAGTAGCTGTTGTGCGGAAAGCCAGCAGTAGGAAACTGGTGTCATCATATCTGACTGCACTGTGAATAAAATTGTTAACTTTAATAGTGCACGTCTTTTACCATGCCGCCTTCCTGTCCCTTTTATCCTAATTCTTTACACAAATGGGAATAAATCAGTTTTAAATATGGACGAGGTACTTTTAGTGTACCTCGTTCAACCCATTAAAGCCACACAAACCACTTTGTTCCTCACTAAGGTGCCGCATCAGCATATTTCAGTGTTCATCACAGGCTTTTAACAGAGGCTTAGCTGGTAATATGTTCTGATTTGCACATAAGGGTCAGGAGTACTATAACAGGTTAAGAACTCATTCTTCAAAGAGCAAAGAATACGGCACAAAGGATATATAAAAGATGAATTGAGTTGTGCAAGAATGTATCTCTTGTGGTGACAGAGTTCATAAAGAGGAAAAAAAAAAACAAAAAACAAAAAAAGTCATTTTTGGCCAAGTGAGAGCTGAGAAAACTGCATGGAAATCTAGGGCAAAGTCACATGTCACACCTACACAAGAGACCTACACAAACAGGGGCATCTCCAGGATTTACGACTCCGTAGGGGGGTTCACAGGAAAATATCAATATTTTTAATCATAAAAAAAATCAGAGAGATAGCTCAGGCTGAGAAGTTTGGAGACATTGTCAGAGAGAGAAGGTGGTTTGGACATGTTCAGAGGAGGGATAGTGGATATACTGGGCAAAGGATGTTGAGGATGGAGCTGTCAGGCAGGAGGAGAAGAGGAAGACCACAGAGAAGATTCATGGATGCAGTGAAGGAGCACATGCAGAGAGTTGATGCGAGGGATAGAGTGAGATAGAAACAGATGATCCGCCAGGGTGACCCCCAGAGAGAGCAGCTGAAAGATTAAGTCATTAATTACTATAGTTTGCAGTAGTAGTAGTGGTAAGTATGTTTGCCAGTAGTCTGAAAAACCATCAGTTAATCTGCTGAATTAGCATCTGTGGGTGTCGCCCAATTTTTCTTACAGTGTAACAAAAATATTCACATAACAGATAACAGATATCAGGTTTAAGACTGCAGAACATTTTTAAAAGCTAATAAGACAAATTCCCAGTAGTTTCAGGATTGCATTGCAGCAAATACAGCCTTTCTTTTCCTCTCCACACAGACTGCTTGCCAATAAGAAACCATTGATAAATAGAACTCAGACTACAAATGGACTACATTCTAAAACCAGAAAGCTTCTGGTACCAAAAACATAAAATATATACTGAAATCAGTTCAGGAAATTATTCTTCATGGAGATTCCAAGTAATTAATTATTGATGTTGTTGCGTGACCAAAAGTGAAATATTTCATCTGCCTCATGAATATTTGCTGTGCAATTTTTCATTTTTCATTCCTTTCACCCCTACATCTACCTATGGTCCAGTCGAGTTAGTTTTCTTATGAGACGTGAGGCTGTATTCTTGTTTATGTCCCTCATACAACAAAACAAGTGTACAGTGTGTGTGTGTGTGTGTGTGTGTGTGTGTGTGTGTGTGTGTGTTCTAGAGGGCTGCAGCAATCTCATTACTGAAAATACTGAAATCTGAATGGCAATAACACACAGACTCAAGTTCAAGCTTGACGTAAAAACATACAAGCACACATACTAACAGAAATGTTTCCTCTCAGTAGTTTGGATAGGAAGTTGGCCCCCTGCAGCACTACCTGCAGCCAAGTCAGAGGGCAACATTAAAATTCAACATGCTTCCGCCAGCCCTCCATGACCCGAGAAATGTTTAGCATTCTGCTCATATACCAAACACCAACAACTAGAGCTCACACAAACCATCTACATCCTCCTCAAGTCTGCTCTCTGCACAGAAAAATATTGTGAATTCTAGTCTATGTGCATTTGTTTAATATAAAAAGAGATATTTTGCTGTTAGCCAAAGGCATTTGTATTGTGCAAAAAGAAAAAAAATCTGTCTGTTTACATCTGTCTCTTTCTCCTCTCTTCTTTTTGAGGTTCAAGGACACTGCACTCTGTGACAGCACAGAGAAAAACTACTGCACCATGCCTCAACATTTCTTCTCCTATTATTAAGTGTCCTATTTTATAAAACATTCCTCTACCTTCTGCAATGAAGTGAAGGAAATAAATAACAAGGCAGGAAAAGAATGTGGGGGAAGTGACACAAAGGTTTACAGCAATTCTTGTGATTCTCCAGAGACTCAAGGAAGAAGAAGAAGAGAGAATTGGAGCCAGAGAAGGCAGAAAAGAGCTGGGAAAGAGGGGTTAGTAAAGCAAGGTGAAGTACAAAGTGTACAGGGGCTTTAGCTGATTACTTGAGTGGGTTTTGTTTTGACATGAAGTTAAAACAGAAAAAAAATCATAAAATATAAAAGTTCTTTAGCTGCATCTTATTTGTGTGGTTTTGACCATCATTCATATTAGCTGAAAAACACTGACAGTATTTGTGGGCAACTTGGATTTGATACAATAAAGTAATCATGCACTCATACAGCTTGTCCAGTTCAGCTTACTGCCTGAACTAAAACATTTAGGTTCAGGAAATTTATCGGTATCACTGCACAGTAAAAGAGTAGGCCAGTGTTAAGTAAGGTGTTTGCAACAGACAATTCAGGTAATAATTTTACTCCTTATGGTTTTTGAAGAGGTTGACAAAATGTTCAGATTTCCAAAAGAAGTAAAACCTGAGCTTTGCATCAGTTCTGGCAAGTCAACAGCAGCCAGTACTTCCCACAGAACTTTTGATTTCATTGTCAGCCTATATTGGCTATTGGCTTGTGCATCCAATACGGAAAACTCTTTAGCCTGCATATGGCTGCTGTGGATCTGCAAGCTACTTGGCAACCCTTTTCCACCCCAACACCATCATGTTAATCGGACTTTTTAAAAAAATGCTGTGTCAGTTGACACTTAAGCGTGTTCTATTCTGTGAGGTGAGTGGCTGCTTGTCACGGTGTGCCATGGTGTGGTGTGGACCCAATATGCAGGACCGCAGGAGACAGAAGGATAAACTCAAACAGGCTTTATTGCCAACACAGAGTTATACAGTTCAAAGGTGTTCCTGGAGGTGCGGAAACCTCCAAGCAGAATCCAAACAACAGCCCGGGTGGAAACCGGGAAGAGAATACAGGGGAAGACCATGACACATCCGGGAAAACAACCAGTGACGAAACCGTATGACAGGACAAGGGAGAGACGAGGAGACAGAACTTAAATAGACAGAGACAACCAATGAGAGGGCAACAGGTGGAAGGGAAACACAGCTGACACAATTAGAAACGGAAGTGCAGCGGGCACCAGACAGACTACCAAAATAAGGCACAGACCTGACGCAGACAGAGACATAGACCCCTAGGGAAGGAAAAGGCAGGGGACCAGGGAAAGGAAAAGGAGTGATGAGCTCCAGAAAGGAAGGCAAAAAGAGGAACCATGACATGCTTCTTCTGCATTTTGATTCCATGTGGAAGGACAGGGAGGTCCCAGAACAGACTGCAGATAAAATAACAATTTCATTTCATTTCAGTTTTTTTAAAAAAAAATCTTTAAAGTGGTTAATGACATAAATAAAACAATTTAAAAGTACCTCATTATTCCTAATTATTACCTAATTATTCAGGTATGTAAGAATTATTAAACAAATCTGTGCAAGAGTAAAATAAAGAAGGAGAAAAACACAATCAGAGCAGAAAAAATACTGTTTGAGTGCATAGCCAAGGTAACTCCCCGCTGCAAATAATTAAGAAAAAGGGGCGTATTCCCCGCCTTTCCCCCAAAATATGATTGCATTTACTCAAGTTTTTTGCTGAAGTACAGGTTTAATGTACTTTAAGTATTTCTGTTTTATGCCACCTTCTGCTCAGCACTAGCTTTTGGATGGAAATATTTTGAAGGAACTAAATATCCATTTACTGAAAAAAAGTACACCTAATGCACTACTGTGTGAGGAATCAATGGTTTTGAGTACTCATTTTCCAAAAATATTAAAAGAATTAATCAATATAGTTTATTTCCCTTGCATGACAACAAGGGTTACTGTAATTTCACAAGTGTAGGTCAGAGGGGGCACCTGCTAACAACTTTGTTTTTAATATAAGTGCAGTGCTGTATCAGTATCAGCCTGACTGGAAATACTTCTAAAACATTTTAACTAAAGATAAATAATGCAGATTTACAGTACTTAATTTCAGAGAAGATGGTGTTCTCACATGCAGACATTAACACTGTTCAGCCTATTAGCACAAACATATATGTATGGGCAGTTATGATAGGAAGGTCAGAGTTTCTCACAAATATTTCTTTCTTGATTTCCTGTATTTGTGTTTTTTGTTGTTTCTACAAATCATTTGGTACATTTTATGTAGGTGTAGCTTTCAGTATCTTTAGTATATTTATTTCTGTCCCTAACTGGAAATGCATTTGATTCTTAGAGAACACACGTCCGTATTTCCGTGCAGCTATTTATCGTGGGTGCCGAGCTGATGCAAAGAATTTATTATGTCTGGCAGGAAAAAAAGGAGGTAGAGGAGGACTCATGAAGATTTCAGCAGACCTCTGTACCTTTGAAATAGTTCTTTTCAAAAGCACCATAGCGTGTATCCATACATATTTCATCTCTATTGCTGTGTGCATGCTCAGAGAGGCATTGGGAATTATTTATGTGGCCAAAGAAGAGAGGGAGATAAAGGAAAATAGAGATAAAGAGAGAGACAGAATCAGAGAGACAGGTCTGACACCATTCACAACAAACTTCATCACAGATTATGCAGGGCAGAAGCCAAAGCGATACGTGCTCAACTAATTAAACATCTAAATTAAGTCATTAAGTCTGTGGCCTTTTTTATCCAACTGCCTCTGGTTAAAAATAATTAAATCTCCCCTAAGTTTCGCTCTGACGCTCTCTCTCAGCTTCTTTCCCCTCTGCACCTTTCTCCAGCTTTGTTTCATAATACAACTAAAAAGACATTGGCAATGGGCCCAAAAACACTGCTGCATGCTGCTCACCTCGTACTGCGGGCGATTTGTGTGCCAGCACTCATATAAACAATCATGAGGTCTGATGCTGCACGATCTTTACTCAGCTCAGGCAGACACACTTACAGGCCACTCATGATGTGTCATTAAAACTGCAAAATGCAAAGACAAGCTCTAGGAGAGGTGGTGTACAAAATTATTTTAATTATGTATTATATTTGTGTGTGCTTTTGGATGTTTGTGGAGTCTTTGCACGTGTGTGTTCTCTGGTGAATGTGTGAATAAATGTGTGTGGATTCAGCATCTGTTGACATCTAGACAACCTGTCAAACCTGTGACTCTGCAATAGTGGTTCTGGATAGGGAAAGAATAACGTGTGTGTGTGTGCATGCGTGTGTGTGTGTGTGTGCGAGGATTTACTGTGAGTCACTGTGCATTTCATCATTGGTGTGGAAATCCTGTGATAGAAACATTTGCTCTGGCTGCAGCAGGTCAGTCTTGTGTCAGTATAGCTTGATTTGCTATTTTACCGCATTCTCACCATGTTCTTTAGCTTCATCTCTTAGAACATCACAAGAAAGTAATAAAATGCACTTCTTCTTTCTCGTTATTTCTATCTAACTCTCTCTGTTTGCATGTCTGTTTCTCTGTTCCCTTCTTTCACCTTTCGTTGGCCCTTTCTATTCCATATATATATATACATTTCTTTGTTTAAAATAAACATTTGTGCATTGTGAATTTGGTTGCACAAAAGAGTTAAATCACTGTGCACCTCGCTCATGACGTTAACTTACTAAGTGTTCAAGAAGGAGACAAAAGGGTGTGTGTCTGGTGGGTGGGGGGCATTTGTCAATTAGTATGCAAATTCATGCGGGTACCTCCCTCAGATATCCAATCAGGCTGTCATCTCAGCAGGGGATGTGATTATGAAGTCCCTATGAAGTGTGGCTCTTGGGCTGCTATGCAAAATAAAGGACGGAGCAAGCTCGGGACAGGATGACACACTGTTTGGATGACCGCTCATTGTTTGATGTTTCAAATATGAGATGTACATGCATGTGTAATCTTTATATGATGACTGATACAACCTGTGTACATGCTTTGACCTTAACCAGTTTGAAGATTTATCTGGGCTTTAAAGTCTCTAAAAAAAAGCATGAATTGTTTAAAGGCATTATTGTTTACCTTGAGTGGAAGGCATTCAATATTTTTTCCTTGTTTTCATTCATAGCACTATAGGATAATTTTCTAGATGTGGTGATATTTTAAAATGCTCAAAAACATATATGTTTTCAAAAAATAAGAAAAAAATGAGCTGCAGCGGCTTTGTTTTCTTCGACCTTCTCTTTATCACTTCCTCCTCCTCTCCATTTCTTCTTTTCTCACTATGTGTCATTTGGTCTTGAATCGGGTGTGGGCATACCTGCATCACATGTACACATCTCCTGTGTGTTTATGCGTGCGTCATGGTTGTCAGCGCTCATTCTGACTGTCAACGTGAGGGAAATGGCTTGTGAGAGATTAAAGCTTTGTCTTGTCATAATGAAAGGTTAGAGCTGTGGAGAGATCTGAGTCCAATGAAATGAGAGGGACAATATAGACAGAGAAACAGAGGGAGAGAGGGAGAAAAGGAAAAAAATAACAGGGGCAGTCTAAAATGAAGATCAGAGGCACTCAAGCATCACCCTAGTAGAGTCTCGCCATTTTTCTCCATGAAGTCAATCAGGCGAACGACAGACTGCCACTGACAAATGTTACCTCAGAGCTCTCTTTCTCTATATTTTACCTCTCCTATTGTTAAACCCACAGATCAAGATGTAAACACTGGTCCCCAGCTATCTCAACTGTATAGATGAGTAGAACTAACAATTGCAAACATTGCGTCCTATTGAAGATATTCAAATTTAACAAAAGAAATATAAACATTTCATTTTTAAAACATTTGAGGTACATCTCACATGTTTGCATATTATGTTATGTTATGTTATGCATTTTTAAGTATTCTTCATCACTCAGCCAATTTGACATGTGAACCCTCTAATAGTATACCACAGCTCCTCCTAGTGGAAGGGACCGATCCAATCAACCATGAAGAAATTGGCTCTTTTCCTGAGTTTCTTGATTTGAGGTGTCGACGAAGATTTTATATTGTGAATTTATTAATATATAATATTATAAATGTGATTTTTTTATTTCAAAGTTATAAGTTTCCCAAAGGTGTAAGAGTTAGCAATAAGAAATATGAATCGTGAGGGTTTTTGGTTGCAAAACTGTTTATTACTGATGAGTATACTCATGAGTACTATATACACTTATAAGCTTTTGCTGTGACAGTGTTATCAGCTGTACCCTTCACTTACAAAGTGGTATACAGAGTGGAAAATACAAAAGGGCACCTCTTCTTTGCACAGGGTTCAATTTTGCCCTAAGGGTTGACACCAAAGTGGCACTTGAGCTAAACACAGAGACATTCGGGATGAGCAGAAGGGCACTTCAGCTGATCAGAGGGACACTTGGATAAACAGGGGCAAGAGGGATGGATAACGAGGGACAAAACTGAGCGTCCCTCTGACACTCGGCCAGCTCCAGTGCCCCTCCACGGTGACATGGAGGCAATTATTACATCAAAGAGCGAGCAGCAGGGCGATGGTTCATTTTCAAGTTTAGTAAATAGTTTTGAAAATAGATCACTAAAGACTAAAACAAATGAACTGCCCTGAGATGCTTTGTGCCCAACATGACTGGTCGCATCTACTTTGCACATTCGTGTTGTGCGTGCAACATAGATTTTAGCTTGAATGTGTGTATTGCTATGGGAAAATGGCTGTGTGACAAAAGCCTTGAAAGTCAATTAGTATGTCCTTTTAAATGATTTTCCTGTCACCTACGGATATATGCATAAAGATATTGTATATGCAAGAATTTAAGGTCATCGTATTGAACCTTTGACCTTGCATGGCACATGTTTTCAGAATCAGTGAAGGACTAAAGGATAAGTAGCTCTCTCTCCATCACAAGTTGTTAGAAAGGTAATTTACAATTCAAGAACAGATGAAGGGCAGAATACCGTTCATCATGTTTTCTCATCACCCAGCAGATGAAATCCCTGACAGTGCCAGAGACTAAAGTATACACACGCGTGCATGCAAGCATGCACAAGCTCATAGAAGCATGCATAAATGTATATATAAACATATACAAACTACCTCTGGTCTCCCACAGAAGAGGAGGAGGAGGAGAACAGTCGACAAAGCCCAAAAGATACCGCATGTCCCAAAATGCCTCAGGCCCGGTAGCAGGAAGTGAGCACTTCCAGACCTCCAACTGGATTCAGAATCCTGCTGTGCTTCCGTACGTGTGGTGCCTAACACAATGCTCTTGAAAACACTAACAAATAAACTGTGTCAAGTGAATTACACGCCAGTGACTAATTTCACTGGCTTTACTTGGTTCATTTGGAATAAAATCTTTTGGAATCAAAGAGCATCATGCATTTGCAGTAAGTATATTTAAATCCTATTTAAATGATGCTGAGCAGTCATTCAGTATTATAGTGTTTATCTTGTCTGTGCATGCAAATAACAGCAGCAAGTCCATTTAAATCTCTTGTCCACCCAGGTAAAATCTTTTAGGTGGAGAAAGGTGCATTAGACATCTTCTTTTTCTGCCATTACTTCTTCAGGTGTTTTCTTTTCATTTCCTTTTATTGTTGGTGCAAATTGGCCTTCACAGTGTCAGCTTAGCAACATGGGAACCCAAACAAGCCTGTATAATGCATTGGCCACCGCTGGCATCGTCGCTAGCTTGAGTGGCTAAAAAGAGAAAAAGCTGGCTGTTGTCTCTTCTATTCTGCTCTGCACTGGCATTACTATTTTACAAGCAAGTAGGCTCATTACAGAACCATATGCTCGGTAACGATGAAAGCTGTGGGTGCATCCCTTGTATGAGCTGGGATGCTTAAATTATTAAATACACCGCCGAGGCTTGATTCAGATGTGGCAGGCAGCCCAGTTCTCTCCTACACACACACTCACACACACAGATATGCACACAGAAATGAATAAAGGCATGGGGAAAAACTTCAAACACCTTTCCTGTGCATTTAGTGTAATGAACAATGCCTTAATTGAGATTGGCTAATTACCCAATTTCAAGATAATTAATATGATCCTAATTAGCATATGTAAATGGCACGTTGCATAATTGAGAATCCCTGTTTTGAATTAGATGGCTCTAAAGTGAACCCGCACGTGAAAAGGTACAAAGCAGCTATTAAGAGTTTGATGCCGCATTAAAACAGGCCATCATTCAATGTGCACTGATGAGATGCTCAGCTTCATGCAGATGTTCAGAAACATTATGGAATGTAGTTGATTATTGCTGATATGTTTTTGGGACATTGCTAATTAGAAGTCATTACCTACTTATCACTTTTGTGCCACTACTTGAGCAGAAATGAAAACAATCTTGGAGCTGGAAATTGGCGTTCACATGCACATTCAGCATTGAGCTCATCTGTGTCCTTGGAGCTTTGTCAGCAAAAATGTTCATGCAGGCAAGACATTCTCAGTGAGATCGTATAGTTACCATTAAGTAAAATGCACATTTTGCTGTCTGCATTGCAAATCAATTAATGCAAATGTTGCAGTTAAAAATGAACATTTTTGTCAGTACCTGCACCTGTGTGAAATATTAACTGCCATACTGTGCCAGCTATTAAAGAAATATTACACACAGAAAGAAAGCTTAAACAACAGTGAAGCTGTACACAGACTTCATATACTTACTCTGATACATAAAATATGCTTTCCCTTTATTATCTTACACCTTTCATATCTGGTTTTGAAAGAACTTGCTTGATTAACATACATGCAAAAGTCATATCTGCAGGAAAGAAAAGCTAAACATTCCAGTGCAGATCTGTCTTCCAACACTTTGTACCTGATGTTGCCTAACAACATGGGTTGCCTGACCCCTCAGTGGTGGAATGACATGTTGTCCTTGGTGTGAGATAATATTGATCTGGTAGAAAGTGGCAGTTGACTGAGCAGGCCTGGGGGGCGAGCAGTAATGGGAGGGCCAGAGGGTGTGAGGGGGCAACCATGCACCTGGCTTACCCAGCTGGTAGAGAGGCTCCTTAGGCATACAGAGGACCCTAGCTGGCTGGCTGGCTGGCTGACACCCACGCTGAGCCACACACACACACACACACACACACACACTTATATAGACAGATAATACACATAGCACAGACAGAAATGCACATACTCTTTTCTTTTGTCTGTCTCTCTCTGGCTCTCAGTCACTCATACACTCCAGGCCCTGTCCAGACTTGTGGCATCAG
>VUQH01041012.1:0-25933 GCA_015106775.1 Etroplus canarensis
AGCAATATAACAAAGTTCCTTTCTCAGTCAAACACTTGGTACATACATCTGGAATATTAGCAGACATACGATGGAGCTTGGCAGGTGTTATATACATTCTCATCAACCACTTATATTGAAGTAATTGAAATCTTGTGTTTATTGTTTGTTTTTGTGCTTTTAAACAAGCATCCCTCCAATCTGACTCATCGGTATTTTCCTGTATATCCCTTCTCCAGGCATCTAACTTATCTAGTGTTGATTCTGTGCTATGTGCTACTAACATATTGTAGTATTTAGATATTTGACCTTTCCCTTCTAAGTTAGCAAGTGTCATTTCCTCTAATTCAGATAAAGATGGTATACACATTATCTGTTTGTGTTTTGAAGAAATATAACTCCTTAACTGCAAATATTTGAAGAAATGCTTCTTCGAAATTTGGTAGCTCTAACATAATTGATCGAATGTAAGCAGGACGCCATCTGAATAAAGGTCCTTCACCTTCTGAATACCTTTTGCATTCCAGGACCTAAATCCCTCATCCTCCCAGCCCAGTGTAAACCAGGATTTTTGAATGACCCTACAGAAGTGTGTCTTTATAGCCTCTGTTTTGGTCAACTTTACTCTGTAGCCCAAGAGCTACAAAGGAAAACACAACCTCAGGGCTATAAAAACAACTTAACCCATTCTGCTATAAATCTGTTTACATAATGACATTGGGGAAACTGCCACTCTTCAGTGGCGAAAAGCTCCCCACCATGATGTAAATATGTCAATTTTAGGGTGGAGACTTGATTTAAGGGCAAAGTAAGGGTTAGGTTAGACAAGCAGTAGCTATGGAAGGTTTAGAGTGCATCTCCGTGAAATGTAATATCCTCTGAAGTGATGGAAACCCTACTTTGTATGTGTGCATGAGTGTGTAAATTAAGTGAAAGAGGATGAGAGATCTTTTATTTTCTTTGTTGTAAACCCACGTTCACAGACTACAGAAGTTCTCACTAGTTCTGTTAGTTTCATAACAGATAATTCCAATAGAGCCGTTAAAAACCACACGCTCAAAATATGTTGACAGTATTTTCTGTCAGGTAATTTCATTCAGTGTCATACTCTTGTGGTCTGGATGACTCAACTCTAAAGTTGATCAACTTTAACAAGAAAGAAAAGATGGAAACCTCGAAAAAGATGTGCACTGCTGAGCCTCTGCAAGATTTACCTATCTCTTTTATATTTTTTTGTTTGCAGTTTTCATTGCAGGTTGTCAAATTGGGCTCAAGAAATAAGTTTTTGTTCAAAAAAAAGGGAGAAACCACACAAACTCAGAGTCAATTATAGCAGCGCATTATGCCATAAAACAATGACCAAAAGTGAGTGATTTCCCGAACTGCAGGCATGAGCAGTAGTGAGCTGTTTCGCAGACAGACAGTCTCTGAGGGCCCCAGCCGGGACAGGATGGTTTGAATGATGCATAGCTTTACCACTTCCCAAGGCACCATGCTATATGAGGTGGCTGAGTAACTGAACAGACACATCCTGTACAATGACTCTGAGAAAACAGACTGGGCATCTGAGAAGTAAACTGTAAGAAGCAAGAAAAACATGCAGATAAGCAAAAGATCACCTTTTGTTGCAAAGTGGAGAGGCAGGTTGTGAGTGAGTGTTGTGACGTGAAGTCTGTGGGTGTATGAGTGGCAGAAAAGATGCACAAACATCAGTGTCAGCTGTAGAGGGTGTGTGCCACTACCCATAAACCACAGAAAACACACACACACACACAACCTTTAAATACCCGTGTGCCTTACATACAGATGGTCCACCCAGTTCTGCTTCAGTCAATGACACCATCATGGGATGCTCATGGCTGTTGATTTTGGGTCTTGTCCTAAATGTTGCTCATTCTTTGGAAATTTTGGGTAAGTCTGCAGAGTTACAATCCATCTGTTGCCTGTCAGCTGTTTATAGGCTTATTTTACTGGACCTTAAGGTCTTGTTTAACCTGAGGCATTTACACCCAGTGGTGCTGCTGTGGTTTTCCTAAGTGATTAGTCTAATTAAAAATACAGAAAACAACAAACTATATGCTTGTTGCATCATGAACCTCTAAATAATAACTATTTTGCACTATATTCCTAATAGGATGTTTGCGTTCTCACTGTGGCAGGCGGTTTATTATTAATGACTGACTACATTACCTCAGTGTCACCACAGTATTTTTACAGCCTTTTAAAACTAATATATGAGGATCATTAAGGTTAGGGGAAAACCCTCTCCTGGATGCATTTATTTAGAGATCCTACTCTTTGATTTGGTGCAGCCTTTGTATCTGCAGACTCACTGAGACTTCCAGCTGGAGATGAAAGCTTAAACGTGTGAAAGAGTTCCAGTTTTCTAAAGTCGAAACTCTTTATTTGTTTACCACATCCCTAGTCTGCAGAGAAAGACTTGCTATGTGCCACTGGTGAATTCTTGCTGTTTGGTGAGAAAAAAGAAGCCCCTGGGGCTCAGGAAATATGATGCAGTAGACCGAACGTATGATTTTTTTTTTTTCCGCAGTTATTACTTAGTTTGTATCCTTAAGGTGTTTCTTTTCCATTCTTGGCTGACATTTATTTTAGCAATAACCTGCAAGGGCAAATGAATTACGAGCCCCACTAGGCATAATTGAACTGATACAGCATATTTATTTCTCTTCCTTGCTGTCTGTTTCTCTTAAAAGGTTTTGGAGTCTCTCCACATTGTTTCCATTTGTTGTGATGTACAGTAGAACCAACAGCATTAACAGTGCTTGATGCAAACAGTTAAGACTGCAGCAGCTGGCTGCATATTAAGAGGTTTTCAATGAAGTAGTGCAGCAGTGAGCTGTCATCATTTTACTCATCATGTACCTTAAGCTGAATAGAAGTTTTTGGCTTCAGCTGACTGGTGGAGCAAACTGTGTCCTCAAGTGCACTTTGATGAAGTCGGGAAAGGAAGTAGAGTGAAGGGGACTTGGTATGCATTAAAGTCTGCACACTGTCCTTTCTGAGAGTGCTAAAACCTGTCAGCCTCTATTAAATGTCCTCTCCTCTGAAATCCCCTAACTGTGGCTGAATTCTAAACTGTGTGGAGAGAGCTGTCTGGGTGTGGATCTTATTTTGGACTGTTTTCATGTCATTAACATAATGGAGTACTCTATCAAATACACAGTGGGGCTGCATTTATTAATTGTGTGCTTGCTGACGTCTTATCTTCAGCCTTTTCATGGCAAACCCAACTAATATACAAGGATGTTATAAAGTTAAAGCAACTGATTCACCTAATCTTTTTTAAGTCGATTACCTAAACGTTGTAAAATGTCATGGTCCTTGGGTTTTGTGTTGTTTTGGCATTTTCAGTTTGGGTTTCTGTTTAGGGTTTTGTTGTTTTTCTTGTGTTTGAAGTTTGGATGTTTTTTGGATTTTTGTATTTCTGTTTTGATTCCTTTATTATTTAGTAGATTGCGAGATCGACGATCACAGTTTTACTTAACTAGTGAAAGATAATAGGAAAGATAATAGCATGAGTGAAACCTCACTGAGGCACAACAAATAACATTTATCACCCTGTATTCTGTCCTCTCATCAAACTCATTTTCCCCCTCAAGGTATTTCTGCTTTCTCAGTGTTTTCAGTTTCAAGATCATTGAGTTGAACTTCTGACCTCTCATTAGATTCAGGCGAAGATCATTTTGAGAGCATCACAGCAGTCCTCGGAGAAAACATGTACTTAAGCTGTGTCTATCTGGGTGACAATAAGATCCTGAGCAGCAAGTGGAAGCAAAACATCTCTCCAAAAAAAGCCAAGCGACTGGCAGGATTTTCAAATGGATTCCCATTTAGCCATGAAAACTTTTCACTCCCAGTCTCTGTCACCAACCTCACTATTCAGAGGGTGGCCAGTGTGGAACTAGAAGGAGAATACACCTGTGAGTTTGAATCAGAAAAGGATTCTGTTTTTGGCACCATATCAGTCACTGTAGTAGGTAAGCCAAGTCAATAATATATATGTTTTCTTTTATTCACTTACCTCTGTGAGAAGAAATCAACCTGATGAGGTTGTCAAAAACATTTCTAAACCTAAAAGGCCGTAACTGATGCACCACCAGAATTTAAATAAATTGACACACTATTCCTCCAAGACATGCCTGCATCATTTAACATGTTATCAATTTGTTCACAGCTCAGCCTGAAATACAGACCTTTGTAAAAGCAGAGACCATAAATGAGACTCAATACCAGTCTGTGTCATGCTCTGCCCTGGGAGGCAGGCCTAAGCCTCAGATCAGCTGGCGGGTCAAAGGCCATCCACCTTCAGAGTTCCCCTTTACTGTGGACATGAGCAACACCACTCACTCAAACGGCACCTTCACCCTGAGCAGCATACTCCGCTTCCCCACCCACCTGCAGGACGAGGACAGTGTGACTTGTGTGGTTGAACACTCGACCCTCCCACACCCCAAACTCACCACAGTTAGGGTGGAAACCTACAGTAAGTTCACGTTTGCAGCAGATCCTATCAGGGTTGTTGTGTTTGTACATTGCTGTTGCTAGGTGGTAACATATTGTATTGCATCACCGGTCAGACGTTTGCAATCATGCATCATGACTCAGCATCTTGCAACACAATAACTTTCTCCTGCTGAGTTTTTTGCGCAGCCTGTTCTTTCTCACTCTGCTCCATGCACACAGTGACAGACCATAAATCACATTGCACAGTGCAATGCATTCATGCAGGAATGTGCTGTTTTACTGAAGTTGAGTGTATGAAAAAAAGCAGCAAAAACCCCAGCAGCTAATCAACAACAATACTGTAATGTGGTGCAGTGTACAGTTTAATGGCTGAAGTCCTGATGGTCAAAATGTGCATATATGCACTTGTTCACCTGGTGAAAATTCAATTTTTCCAGCTTTCAACCTTAATATAAAAGAACCTAAAATGCCAGCAAACTCACTTTAGCCACAACATTTTGCTTCATAGATTTTATCTAATTAATTTACAAGATTAAAGCTGCTATAATCAATATCATTGGTATAAACAGTGCAGGGATGGCAGTGGGAGTCCTAGTGATGAGTCGTTACAGAAGTATGACCTGACTCTGCAGTTCTTCTCAGGTCCACTGAGTATTTTAACATTTTTTAGGTCATTATTTTTTTAGGCCAGCACCTTTCTGCTTTATTCACAGCATTGCAGAGCCATGGGAACAGGATTCATGCAGGGGGGTTTATGAGGACAACCCAATAAAAGCAGGTTAACAACCTCAGAGCTGCCATAAATGATATGTTTTAAAATGTGTATTGGTTATGCATGTGATTAAGAACTTAATATTTAAAACATTTCTTTGTGAAAACAATCATCCGACAAAACACACAAGAAAATATAGGTTACAGACACACTCGCGAAAAAAAGTTTTCACATGACTGTGTGCACTCCTGCGAAAATCTAAGTACACCCTTACTGCTTCTATTAGAATTAAGAGGGTAAGTAGTAGCCAAGTGCAGTTAATCAAGTGTAAGTTTTGTCTGGAGTGTTCAGGTGGGCATTGCAACAATATCACAATATTCCCAACAGTGGATGTCCCAGAAAATTCACTCAAGGTCAGACTTTTCAATGCTCAGAGTAACTGTAACAAAAAAAGAATGCATAAAACCCAAGAGCTACATCTTAGACTCTACAGGTCACAGTTGGTGTGTTAAATTTTAAAGTTCATGACAACAAAATTAGAAAAATACTGAACAAGTATGGCTTGTTTGGAAGTGTTGCCAGGAGGAAGCCTCTTCTATCTAATAAAGAACAATGCAGCAATGCAAAGCTGTATCTGAACAAGCCACAAGACTTCTAGAACAGTTTCCTTTGGAACAATGAGATCAAAGTGGAGAGGTGCCCGGCACCACATTTGATGAAAACAATACACAGCGTACCTGTACAAACACCTCATACCAACTGTCAAACACAGAGATGGCGGGGTGATGATTTGGGCTTGTTTTGC
The DNA here is from genome assembly GCA_015106775.1 of Etroplus canarensis. Lineage (NCBI taxonomy): Eukaryota > Metazoa > Chordata > Actinopteri > Cichliformes > Cichlidae > Etroplus > Etroplus canarensis. The sequence goes on from VUQH01041012.1 coordinate 5,982, forward strand.
AGCCACAGGACCTGGGCACCTTGCAGTCACTGAGAAGATCATGAGCTCCTCTGTATACTAAAGTATTCTAGAGTCAAACGTGAGGCCATTTCTTGACAGCTAAAACTTGGCTGAAATTAGTTCCTGCAGTAAGACAATGATCCCAAGCACACCAGCAAATCTACGACAAAATGGCAGACAAAGAAAAGAATCAAGGTGTTGCAATGGCCTAATCAGAATCCAGACTTCAACCCAAATGAAATGCTTTGGCAGGACTTGAAGATCAAAGTGAAGTTCAAGGTAAACTTTTTTTATCCCCAAGGGGCAATTTCTGGTACAGCCAGCAACAAACAAGCACAGACAGACACAATGAGAAGTCTCTCATTTAAAGCCTTAATGGCAGCAGTGACAAAGGAGTATTTAAGTCTATTGGTCCTGCAATGTGGCAGTTTGTATCTGTGGCCAGATGGAAACAATTCAAACTCCCTTGCCAAAGGGTGAGATAATTCAGAGAGAATAGATTAAGCCTTGTTAAGAACCTTTAAACAGAGGACTTCAGGTAGCAGGTTTAAAACATAGAGTGAGCTTTGTTAAAAGCTGATGAAGTCCAAAGTGCACTAAAAGCACAAACAGGAACTAAAATACTAAACTTAACCTGACTCGGCTTAATTTGACATAGACTTGACTAAACATGGCATGGAAACTAGAGAGCAGAGCTAAGCTGCAGACTTACTAACACAGATGAGACACGACTAGGAAGACAAACAGGAGGAAGGCAGGGGTATAAATACAGACTTGACAAGCAAACAAGAAACAGGAGGGAGGGGAGCACAGGTGGTAACAATCAAGGGAAGGAAGTAAAACAGTATATAATACATGAGACAAGACAGGTTCCAAAATAAAATAGGAAACAAACACCACTGCAAACATGACAAGACTAAACTTGACAAAGGACAGGAACATCTAAGGAACTAAATCACATCCCCAACAGACACTGAAACGAAAACATAAACAAGGATGCAATAAACAAAGCAGGCCTCAACTTAACAATAAATAACAACAATAAATAAATACATGAAGTAATGGCAGAACATAAAACCAGGAAATCTCAAAACTGTAAAGCCTAGAAACACAAAACCATAAAAGAAACTCAAAACCATGAAAAACTTCATCTAAAGTGACACGTGCAACTTTGCAACACACCTTCATAATACCCTGAAGCCTGTTTTTGTGTTAAATTTTAGGAAGGCCATATCAAGTGATAAAAGTGAAGGTAAGAATGAATTCAATAAAACAAGAGTAAAACATTACCATAAAAGTTCAATCAATGTTAAAATTGCAGCGTTAAGAGAGCAGTGAATAAGCAAATTCCTGCAAACTTCACTGACTGAAGCAACATTGTAAAGAAGAGTGGGCTAAAATCCCTCCACAATGATGTGAGAGACTGGTAAAGTCACAGAGAAATGCATTACTACTAAAGGTGGTTGCACAAGCTATTGAATCATGGGGTGAAGTTAGTTTTTATACGCTGCTTCGCTATTTTGGCTTCATTTTCATTAATAATGACACTCTTGAGTCTGTTGTGTGTTTTTTACACCTGAGGTTGGATTTAAATAATTTTAGAAACTGGTAAGGACCAGAGGATTTGTTATTATGGCCGTAAACCTGGAAGAGAGTGTACTTTCTTTTGCACATTACTGTATTTATTGAGGGCCACACAAAAAAAATTAACAGAAAAAATTACTTCAAGTTATGACTGCAAACGTTGGTTTTACAAGCGACTGAATGCTGTGTACTAAGTTATTCATGACTGCATACAATAACCACTGGGTCACAGGAAAGCCGGATTTACACAATACACATTAATGACTAAACCACATCACCCACACTGATACTGCACCTGGAAGGACTCAATTGTTAATGGTCACCGACCCTTATTTACTGGCAAAGCTGATCTGATAACAAGCAAACACAAAGCATATAAGCACTGTACAGCAGCAGCGCTGCACTGAATGTCACCCTGAATGAAACCAAGATTAACAAAATGTCTCCATGATAAAACGACCGATGTTCTTCAGATCATTGAATACCAGGCTAATATGCTTTTGTACATATATGGAATCATACAGTATAGCAAATGGTAACAGAGGAAGAAAAAAATTCTCATATCTAATTCTGATTTTTTTAAAAGTGTTCTTTCACCCAGGATGAATCTTTTCACTTGTCCTGTAGTCATTGCTGTCTTAATAAATGTTAGCTCCCTGCACTCTTGCTGTAAAGAAATACCCATAGTAAGCTCCTTAGGCCTGGTGACTATGATCATGTGAACTGTAGGTACAGCTATTCCTTCTGATATTCTGCAAGGTTTTGGCTATATAAAGAGAGCTTTAAATGCTTTCTTAATGCATCCATGCTAAGATGTATTCTAACATCTGATTGCTGTTTCTATGTCAGACTTTAACAGTCCTATTAATATAAGCCAGGTCAGTCAGCTCATTTGTCTGTGATACATTTACACTCCACTGAAGTACCTTAGCTTGGGTAATGCTCAAACTGCAGTGGTTAAATCCAGACATAACTTTAGGTGTTAACAGATGGAATTTTAAAGCCAAAGTGCATTAACTCACTCTGAGTGCACACCTCTCCCCAACACCTGATCTATTATGAGGTGATAGCTCACTTACTCATTAGAGACATTTGGCTATTGCATGACACCAAAACATTTATGTATTTGATAATAGACTCTGATCTCTGCTGATTCCCAGTATTAAAGCCTGTGGTTCTCTCAGCTTCAGTTGGGTAGCAGCTGGGCCAGACATCTGCTCTCAGCTGCAGCTCAGCCAACAGATGGGACAGGTGATAAGCCTAAGTCAGCACTCTCCAAAACCCATGCAGAAGCCCCTCATGGCGTGTGTTTAGCTAACATTCAACTCATCCGGCCCCAGCTTCCTATTTAACCAAAACACCCCGAGCCTCTACTTGCTATCTGACTTTTTAATTTGCTGGAAAAAACATTAGAGCTTGTGAAAAATAACTCTTCTCGCCTTTCTTCCTGCTCTGCAGCAAGGCCAAATGTGACTATTAAAGTGGAGATGGTACAGCAAGAGGAAGGAAATGATTTCTGGGTGGTCTCTTGCATTTCATCTGGAGGGAGACCTGACACCGACATCTCTTTGGCTTTGAACACGAATGAAGATCTGCAGAGAGAGAACAGCACAGACTCAGACACACAAAGAGTTTCAGTACGTCTCCCCACAACGAAATATGAGGGTCACAACATCACCTGTGTATTTGACCATCCAAAATTTACACAAAAGGAGTCACAAGCCATAATGCTGCCAATTTTCTGTGAGTACAATCAGTATTGGGAATCTGATATTGCTCGAGAAGTGACAGAGAAAACAGAGATATCTTTTTTCTATCTACAGATTTGTCTAGAGGTCAATTATATTTGGACTTGGAAGATAGAACTGATGGCTTTCAAGATGTAGAGCTGCAGGAAGAAGAGACTGAAGCTGTTATCAGGCTCGAGGTTGAAGGGAATGTGCCACACTACAATGTTATCTGCAAAAAGTAAGAAATATTTGGTGTGAAAGGAGCACTCCATCAATTTCATGTATCATGGAGCCTTCTGCTTAATCTCTGATAGCTGTAACGGAAAGTGTGTGTTACCAGTTGGTGGTGTAAAACTCAACATTCCAGGCTGGGTCAAGTTTGAGAATGTGATACAAAGTAGTAGTAAGCTTAACTCCAAATCCCAAACACCAACTGGAGGGCCTAATGACCTTTAAATAAATGTATTATTGCAATTGCCCATTAATAAATATTAAGAAGTATAGTCACTAGTGAGTGCAGGTCATTTTTTTCATAAGATTAGGAAAATTAGCTGTATTATGGGAAATGTAGGAATTTGAATTCAGAATATATTCAGCTCAGAAACTTCAGTTATCTTTAAATCTTTTTCTGTGATGCATACTGGGGTGCCTTAAAAGTGGACCTATTATGCTTTCCCATATTTTCTGTCATATACACAATATATTATTGAATCACACCCCTTAATCATTGAATTCAGGTGTTTTATTCAGTCCAACTGCCACAGGGGTATAAATCAAGCACCTTGCCATTCAGTCTGCCAATATAAACATTTTTGAAAGAATGAGTCACTCTAAAGAGCTCACAGAATTCCAGTGCAGTACTGTTATAGGATGCCACTGTTCCAACAAGTCAGTTTGTGAAATTTCTTCCCTCCTAGATATTCCACCATCAACTGTAAGTGGTATTATTTCTAATAACCCCAGCAAATCAGCCAGGAAGCGGCAGATCACATTACAGAGCAGGGTTGTCGAGTGCTGAGGCACATAGTGTGTAAAAGTCGCTAGTGCTCTGCTGACTTAAAAACTACAGAGTTCCAAGGCTTTAATATCAGCACAAAAACTGTGTACCAGGAGTTGGCATGAGGTTCCATGAGTAGCTCCGTGCAAGTCTTACTTCAGCAAGCACAATGCCAAACTTTGGATGGAGTTTTGTAAAGCACACTTCCACTGGAGTATAAAAAAGTCTGTTGGGCTTTATACACCCGAGCCTTACTGGCTCATCAGGCCAGAGCTTATCCCGGTAGCGTGAGGGAGTTAAACTCCTCCTGGATGGAACGCTAGTCCATCGCAGGTTATCCTCCCAGTATTTACTGGTACCCATTTCCACTGCTGGTTGGACAGAGGCACACTGCTTAAGGGTCTTGGTACGGTGGGGGTCTGACTGGGATTCAAGCTCATGACCTCTTGGTCATTAGCTCGGCACCGTAACCATTACACCACCGCTCCCGCTCTCTGGACTATGGAGCAATGGAAACGTGCTGTGGAGTGACCAATCAGGCTTCCCTATCTGGCAGTCTGATAAGGAGTCTGGGTTTGGTGAATGTCAAGAGAACATTACCTGCCTGACTGTACTGTGCCAACAGTAAAGTTTGGTGGAGGAGGAATAACGCTATTGGATTGTTTTTCTGGAGTTGGCCTCAACCCCTTTGTTTCAGTCAGGGAAACTGTTCATGTTTCAGCTTACCAAGATATTTTTGAAAATACTATTCTCCCAACTGTGTGGAAACAGTTTAGGGAAGGCCCTTTCTGTTCTGCAGGTCTATAAAGACATATTTGATGAGTTTGGTGTGGAAAAACTTAACTGACCAGCATAGAGCCTTGACCTCAACCCCATCAAAGGGAGGACTCCATATTAAAGCCTATAGATTTAGAATAGTATGTCATAAAATATCCTGTTGGTGTAATGTGTAGAAGGTTCAATACCTAGATCCATAGAGTGTACATTGTTACAGTGGTCGATGCTCATGTTCAGCATGGCCAAACGTTCAGATAATTAGGTCGCTATATGTACAACTAAGCTAGCAAGCAGCCTGTTCTGACCACTCTGTTTTTGACAGTTTTTTCTATTCTCCGCTCTTTAAGATATCAATGAGAGGGGATATCCTTAATATGGTCATCTCAGGCACACAGCTCTGTTTGCACGGGGCAGCCAATCAGGAGAATGAGGGCTTAAAGAGAGGGTGGACTTAAAGAAGAGGAACTAAAACAGTTTGTTTTGTAGAGTTGATGAACGCCACTGTGAATCATGAAAAGCTACTTTAGTAGAGTCCAAAAAAAAAATATGGGGGGTGAAAATGAACACAATAGGTCAACAGATGTTTTTCTGGTCTTATAGGTCAACAAACTGTGATGTATTGCATGTTAGTTGGCAGTGTGGTCTTTGTCATTTTATGTAATACTGACTATAGAGACGACTTTTTTTTTATCTTGAAATCAACAACTTCATGTTTTGAGCATGATTGGAATAATACAGACAAACAATAACTGAATTCTTCAGGAAAAATAACTTAAAAACACACTTTTTATCTCATGCATATACATATAGTGAAACAACCTACACAGGATATGTAGGTAGTTTCAGTGGTGACACATTTGGTGGCACAAAAACCTCAAGTGACTTACAGCATGGACCACATGTAGACACATTTCCTGTCTGAAATGCTTATTTGTTGAAGATTTGTTTTCCTTTGGTATTTTTATATGTGTTAAAACAGCCACATTCCTGAATTCCTCTTTGTAAATTTGCCATCTAGAGATGAAGACCCCTTGCCTGAGGGTGTGGAGCTGGTTGGCAGAAGTCTCAGACTTCAGGGTCCCCTGGAGCATCAACATGCTGGTCTTTATGAATGTGTCTTCTCTTATCGGCATCTTAGTGCAATGCTGCAGTTCAATGTCACTGTTAAACCTAAAGTTATAAAGCATGGTAGGTGAAGCTCTTTGCAGGTATTGACTCTACTATGAGTTTCTCCATCATGTGGCTATAAAATATTGATGTGAATTCTTCTCTATACACATTTCCCGTCAGTTCCTCCCACAATACGAGTTGATTTGCGGACTGAAGACGGACGCAGGGTGATTGAGTGCTCAGCAGCTGATGCTGTTCCTGCAGCCAACATGTCCTGGCTTCTGCCCGAGGGTGTGTCTGAAGACTTCTGGTTCAATTCCACTTCTCATAATGGAAGCCACTCTGTCAGGGGAGTTTTACTCCTCCCTGCCTGCTTGCCTAGGGAGCTCACTGCAGAGTGTGTGATAAATCACCCAACATTTGAGAAACCAGAGAACAGAAGCATAACACTCCCTCTTTGCAGTATGTTCAACAAATCAATCAATGGATTATTTCTTCTGTGTAGCAGATATATGTAGCCATAGATTTTTATTATTTTCTTAAAAGACCTCACTTCCTGTTATTTAACTTCTCTTTCCCACATAGTTCACCCTAACATCACCATCAGTAATAGCACTGAGTGGAAAGATGGTTACAAGTACACAAAGGTACAATGCTCTGTGGACAGTGGCTCTCCTGCAGCAGCTATAACCTGGCACGTTGGAAACACTGACAACAGCATAAGTAGCCTGATGGAGACTGAAGAACAGGCAGATGGTCTGGTGTTGGCCCACAGCTCTGTGCACTTCCTGTCCTCTCTCTACGCTGGTCAGAATTTGACTTGCATAGTGAAGCATCCGAGCCTGGAGGCTCCAGAGAAAAGAACAATAAACATCCCTGCGCACAGTACGCTAGTTATTTCTTAGAAATATCTCTGTGTCACAGACAACCTCACACAGTTGCTCATGTCCTTCCTGGTACCCCTCTTTTCTTTTTCAGAACCCCCCCTGCTGAGTGTGTCTGTGGTGAGACGGCAAGACCCTGAGCACTGGCTGGCAGTGTGTGAGTGCAGAGGGGAGTGTTTCAAGACAAATCTCACCTGGGACTTTCCTGAAAATTCCAAAAGTCATACCTCTGAGCCCTCAGAATATGAAGGAAACACAAAGAATGCCAGGCTGACTTATGAGTTTCCTCTAGACCGTCATGAGGGACAAACCCTGACCTGTGTGTACCAGTTTGAATCAGGGGTCATGCAGAAGAGTACCGTTGAGATCCCCAGATACTGTGAGTGTAACAGAAACAATATATACACCTGCACACAAAGCTCAGCTTCAACATTCTGACTGATTTCTCTGCAGATATCTCTTCTCTGAAAGTGCTGAACCACACCACTCTTCTGCAAAGTCGCTACGGTGATCAGCCTGTTGTACACAGACTGTCTCTTCATGAGAATTGCCAGAACCAGAAAATACTGCTCCAAGTTGAAGGCAACGTGTCAGAGTACAACATCAACTGTCAGAGGTGGTGTATCCTGTCATCTACCACATAACCATGATGAGGAAGTGCTTACGAACACAGTGTACTACATAAAATTTAGTGTTCTCACAAATCAGAAGTCTTCTTTCTGTTGCTCACTTTAGGGGTTGCCACAGCTAATCGTCTCCCTCCATCTTACCCTATCCCTTGGATCCTCTTTTTCACACTAACCATCTCCATGTGTTCCTTCACAAAATCCATGGACCTTCTCTGTGGACTGCCTCTTTTTCTCCTGACCGGCAGCTCCGTTTTCAACATCCTTTGTCCAGAATACCTGCTACTTCTCCTCTCTACATGTCCAAACCATCTCAACTTTGCCTCTCTTACTTTAAACTGCTCAACATGAACTGTCCCTCCAATGCACTCATTTCTAATCCATCCTGGTCTCTCACAGTGAAAACTCTCAGCATCTTGAAATCTATCTCTTGTCTTTTGTCAGTGCCACCCTCTTCAAACCATACATCATAGCAGGTCTGACTACTATCTCGTAAACCTTCCCTTTCACTCTTGCTACTATCCTTCTGTCACAAAGCACTCCTGACACTCGTCTCCACTGACTTCACCCTGCCTGCACGCTCTTCTTCACCTCCCTTGTGCACTCTGTTGCTTTTGGTGATTTACCCTAGGTATTTAAATTCATCCACCTTTACTACATCTACTCCTTGCATCTTCACCATTCCATCTGCCTCCCTCTCATTCACACACATGTATTCTGCCTTATTTCTACTGACTTTCATTCCTCTTCTCACCAGTGCATACCTCCACCTCTCCAGGCTGTCTTCCACCTCCTCCCTACTCTCATTACACATCACAATCATAGTCCATTGAGACTCCTACCTGACCTCATCTGTCAATTTGTCCATCACTACCATTTACCTAAATGAGCTTCATCCAGGAGATGGTCAGCTTAGCTTTCCTTTCACTGTAAGCAGGAAAAACAGTTAGCCTTGCTATGTCCAGATGTTAAAAACATCACCTTTAAACAGGGTCAATTTCAAAGAAATTACAACTTTTGTCTTCAATACTAGGTTATGTGTGGGATTATTTTTTTATCAGATACAGTAACTTTCAAATTGTTTTTATACCAGGCTCAGCAAATCAGCTAAAATTACTGCTTCTCACTAAGAAATAATTTGGCACATAATATCAATATCTCAATAAAGAAAACTTTTTGCATTTAAGTCTGTGGGGGAAAAACAAAACAAGAAACAAGACATTAGGTATTAAAGCTAACCAGTGAACTGTTTCCTGGTGCAATCTCAACCATCAAGAGGTCTGCCTTCTGTTATCTACCAAATAATCTCAATGAGGAAGCTCCTGTGAACACACAAAATACAGCGTTCCCACAGTAGTAGAGGAAGCAGTGAAGCAGTGAAATTATTAGAAAACATTAATACTGTTGAATAGTCTATAATTTAGCTAAACAGGGACAATCAACTAGAATGGCTCTGTCTAAATATTTATATTACCTTTTTGTTTAAGATGCTTTAATACAGGGATATGTGCAGGGATATTTCTTGACCAGATGCAGTAACTTTTCACCTTTCAGTCTTTATGCTAAGCTGAGCTAACAAGCTAAAATCACTGCTCCACACTGTGAAATAATCTGGCATATAATCACCATAATGGGGACTAATTACATTCTAGTCTTTGTGGATTAAAAAACAAGAAGAAAACAAAACAAAAAAAAACTTAAAATTGAGTAATAAAGTGAGCTTCAGTGATAAATGCCAAATTAGCCATTTCCGTATTCTTTCTATAAATGCAAAGTTAATCTAATAATCTGTAGCTTCCTTTTAACTACATGTATTGTTATGTGAAAATGAAATTTTTCATGGGACTCTATGCACTTCTGTGTCCACCCAGTAGCTTATACAACCACCTTTATCAGCAATAACTTGAAATAATCACTTTCTGTATGACTTCATTCATCTCTCATATTGCTGCGGAGGAAATTTGGACCACTTTTCTTTACAGCATTGCTTCAGTTCACTGAAGTGTGTGGACATTCGTTTATGCTCACTTCTCTTAGGGCCTCACAACAGCATTTCAGTCAGGTTAAGGTCTGGGTTTTGACTGGGCCATTGCACCTCCTCGATTCTTTTCTTTTTCAGCCATTCAGACATGCCACAAAAATATCTTTTAAACCTAGATTAAGTCTGAAATTCCTTGTATTTCAGGAGTGACGGCTCGTATGTCCAAATGGAAAGATCTGCGATGATCTTCCACTCAGAGCTTGCAGAGCTGAACAAAGGCTTGTACATCTGCAAGGCATCCTTCTATCACCACACTGCTACAGTAGGGATTCAGGTGGAGGTTATGAATGAAGGTGAACAGCTTGGTAGGTGGCTTCCATGTTGGGCTTTACATTCAGAGAGACATGTTTACTTGAGAGCTCCTGATAATATCTGCACGCTGATGTGCGCAAACAGTTTCACAGTGAGATGTTTTTTCTGATAGCGGTTGCTTTGTGTTCTCTGTGTTTTTTGCAGCTCTCGTATCCATGATTTGCATCTCTTCGTCAGTAGCCGTCATTCTCATCTTCATCGTCATCCTGTGTGTGTGCTGGTGAGTTAAGCGCTTCCACGGGTGACTTGAGGCGGCAGCTCGGCAGGTGATGTGTTGACGGGCAAACGAGGGCAATGCTGGCAGTGCCAAACAATACGAGACAAACAGGATGTGCGGATCGTTAACCTCACTCACCTAAACCCCATGCAGTTATTCACAAACAGGAAGCACTGTGGCTGAAGCAGACAGGTGCTTCTGCCACCACAGCACTGTTTGTAGACAGGTAGAAATTGTTCGTCAGTCAGAATAACAGATTTATCTTCCAGCTTCCTGCCCTGGCTTTTAGCAGTGTTACTTCTGGCAATTTCGGCAGTAGACTGCTGTTCGCTGGCCCATTGTCATCACTGACACATTGCAAAAGAGATGGTAAAATGTGCAAAAAGTCCACAGGTTCGGAAGTCACTTGCATAACGAAATTCCAGCTGCCATTCATCAGTGAAATAAAACCCCGCAAATACATCTATTAATCCTGTTGCTTTTGGAGAAAAAAAATCACATCTTTTAGTACTGATGAGGGACATCTTTCACAGTCCTAGAACTGTTAATGGTTTCTGCCTGCACAAGTTTCCACTGTTCCACATTCAGTGCCAAATCTAACTTCTCACAAGAATGTTTGTCATGATCAGATCAGGCCTCGCTGTGAATAAAGCTGCACAGAGCAGAGTGGTTTACAGGTTATTTCAATACGCCTGCCACTCTGGCTGGAACATTTGGTGAAGGTGCCATTGGCAGATGGAGTCTCATTCCGTTATCCCTTGCTCCAGTGGGAGGGTCCTGTCAAGCTAATTTGGGAAGGTCAGTTACCCAATGAACAACAAGAAAACATGATTCCCCACAGAGGAAAGTTATTTTGAGAGCAGCATCAACCCCCACTGCTCGTCCTCCTTTCCACTGCTGCACGAGGACACTTTTTGTCAGCAGCAGGACTTCACGGGGTTTATGTCACTGAGGTCATAGTGTACAAAGTGAGCTGCTGCTTCTGACATCAGAGATCAATGCTGAAGACTCAGGTCACCACTAGTATTCATTGATATTCCTGTCACATAATGCATTCACCCCTGCAGCTTGCTTATTTGAATTGACTCAGTGTGGCCAATTATGTCACAGTGCCATCTAGTGGTGCTGTTCAACTCTACAAATGTCAAAAATAATCTATAAAAGGATTATTTAAATTGATCATACAACCTTTATTTTTTGTTTTACAGCAAAAGAAACGTCAGGAAAAAGTACAAGGTAAATCTTTTGATTTTGTCTGGTTCTGCTCAGTTCCTTGAATCTAGATCTAAATTTAACAGCCTCTGGTCACCTTTCATTTGTCTCTGTTTCTCTCTATAATTCAGGAGCAGGATTCTCTCTCTGCTTTGACAGCTCTGATGCAGGAGCCCGGATCTCCTGAGGTGAAGAAGCCAGCAGTGACAGAAAAGGACAACAATGCTCCTATGGTCAGTTACTCCATCGTCATCGACATAAAGAGTACAGTGTGAAAACAATGGTGCTTTGCATGGCTTCGCAAACCACAGTCAGCTACACTGAAACCAGATATGAAGTCTTACAGAAACTGCAGTGCTCTTTATTTCAGTGTGTTTTTGTGTGACTGAATCATGGGAGCTTTTGAGCAGATCAGCACTGATGACTTTTAAGTGTAAACTAAAGTCTGTATAAAAGATGTAGTTAGCTACTGTGTCTTCACCCATTCATACTGGATTTCATTTTCTGAAACTTCAATGGTAGAGTTCTGGCTGCAGCCATATTAGCCTTTTGGAGCCATAGTTACAATGTTTACTGAGTTGTCACAAATTATTCATATTCACAAACTGTGAGTACATACATGCAAAAAAATAAGTGATAAACAACAGCCTAATAAAAAACCAGAATTTCCACTTATACTATCACACTCTACTATGTGTCAGATAGTTTCATTAAAAATGCTACAAAAGGTAGCGCCATTAGAAACACCATAGAGATGTCCAGTTCAGTAATTCCACTTACCACAAGTGAGGCTTAGGAGACAGTGATTGGCTACAGCTGCTTGACAAGGAACAGCCACGCCTAGCTACCACATAAATGTGAGTTTAAAAGAAATCATCCCACTCATGAAGGGCAAAACTATCCAATGGTGCAAAAAACCAAATTTTTTTTGGTCCATGCTGTAAAATGTACATTTTAACATGAGAGTCTATGGAGATTGACTTGCTTTTGAAGCCAGCCTTGAGTGGCCCATTTAGGAAACTGCAGTTTTTTGCACTGGGCGGTTGCTTGCTTTAAATGCATATATTTTGCACTTTTTTTTTTTTTTACAAACTGCCTTACTTGAAATTTTCATTTTGTTTCACTCAGTGTATTTTCTTTTTTTTAATTGTCAATAAAGTGATTCCACAGTAATTTCCCCATGTCTTTGTTACTGTGCCACAGTAAACACACACAGTATAGATGACTGTCAGACTTTGTTCTTACTTAAAAAAAAAACTGTCCTTGTAGTGTCTTTGGTAGGCTTAATTAGTGAGGACCATCTGCTGTGACAACAGGAGTAAAGCTATAAATAAATTCTCAAACTATGAATCAGATGTAAACAGACTGAACTCCAGCCTCTCTGCAGCATTGTTATGCCCTCTTGTGGAAAATTATTGTGCATAAAAAATCAGATGAATCAGTTTCTTTCTCATATATTCATTGTCCACTTTATTAAGTACCCCAGTACTGAGACCTTGTTTTGCCTGCAAAACTGTCTTAATTCTTCCTGGCATAATTCAGTAAGGTGCTGGCATAGATGCATCATAGACGCTGGTCCAGACTGACGTACCAGCAGCACACAGTTGCGGCAGATTTGTTGGCTGCACACAATGTCCGCAATGTCTCCCATTCCACCACATCCCATAAGTGCTCTATTGGATTGAGATCTGTTGACTGTGGAGGACATTTGAGTGCAGTGAACTCATTTTCAAGAAACCAGTTTTGAGATGATTTAAGCATTGTGACATGGTGCATAGTCCTGCTGGAAGCAGCCATCAGAAGATGGATACATTACGGTCATAAGAGGATGGACACGGTCAGCGAGAATACTCTGGTAGGTATTTAAATGACGCTCACTTGGTACTAAGGGGCCCAAAGTGTGCCAAGAAAATGACCCCCACAACATTACATTACCACCAGCAGCATGAACCATTGAAACAAAGCAGGATGGACATTTTTTCTAATCATACTGGTATTTTCCAGTATTGGTGAGCCTGTGTGAATCGTGGCCTGTTTCCTGGCCCTAGCTAAGTGTGCAGTGGCACCAGGTGTGGTCTTCAGCTGCTGTAGCCCATCTGCTTCAAAGTCCCATGCATTGTGTGTTCAGAAATGCTTCTCAGCATACCTTGTTTGTAAAGAGTGGTTATCTGAGTTGCTGTTGCCTTCCTATCAGTTCTAAGCAGTAGGCCCATTCTCCTCTGACCTGACATCAACAAGGCATTTACGCCCAGAGAACTGCTGCTCATTGTTTAGTTTCTCTTTTTCAGACCATTCTCTGTAAACCCTAGAGATGGCTGTGCGGGAAAATCCCAGGAGATCAGCAGTTTATGAAATACTCAGACTAGCCCGTCTGGCACCAATAACCATGCCACATTCAAAGTCACTTAAACCACCCTTCTTCCCCATTCTAATTTTTGTTTTGAACTTCAGCAGGTCATCACATTCTGACTTCCTGCCGTGTGATTAGCTGATTAGATATTTGCATTATTGAGGAGGTGAATAGGTGTAACTAATAAAAAGGTCAACAACTGTATATCTAAAGTTTCTTTCTTTAAAAAAAACAAACAAAATCAGTTTCTTACTAGATATGAATGAATACAGACACACATCATATACGTTCATTTTTAAAAGCTCATATTTGAAAAGACTTTTTAGAGTTTTACCCCATCAAATGTAGCAATTATGGGACTTCTCTTCTAAAACTGCCTGTATACACAGTGTACCAGGTAGCTGAAGGTGTCATTTTTATCTTTATACCCAATACAGTGACTTACTCCAATAATCTGTGCATCTCAAATCAGAAGTCAGGAACCAGCTGGTTAATTTGGCTTAGTTCTAAGAAAACCTGCATGTACACTGATACTGATGGCAAATATTCACAAACCACTCTATTACATGGAAAACATTATGTATTAGAATGCATAATGAATCATCCAAAATTAACAAAAAAATATGGCACATTTACATAAAACTGTATAAATCTGTGCTCATTTAAAAAACAACAAATCTAAGCGGCATAGTCCACTGATATACTGATGCACAGAAAAGATATTTTATGAAGTCCTGCAACATCTTCATCTCTTCTTGTAAACACAGGGCTTCAACTGCAGTCCAAATTTCTTAATATTTTGTGGGGCCTTTCCTGTCTTCGCAAATTCAAAGGAGTAGAAATGACTATTTTCTGTATCCTAAAGGGGAAATAAAAGACAAAACAATCATGACTCTCACAGGAAAACTTGAATAACAGCTATTTCTCATCATGTGTGCCAACAATAAAGCCCTTTACGAAATATTCTTTTCTACATGTGGTTTCCTGCCCATGGCACCACCAGCTATAATTATAAAACATGTAGCTGCCAGTTACAGGCTCTTTCTCTGAGGCAATAGGTCTCTTAAAAGGAAAAAGAAACAATTATGCCTGTACACAGTATATATAGTGCATATTTTTCATTCAGATTTGTGTTTCATTCAGGTAGTGCCCCCCGTAGTGTAGTGATTTACACATTCACCTCCCTGGTTCGATTCCAAGTGGGGACACAAGCCCCTCTTCGCCATGGAGGGTTACATCAGGAAAGGCATCTGGCATAAAACCCTTGCCAAATTACCAATGCGGAATAATCCACTGTGGCGACCCCTTCAGGAGAATACAAGGGAGCAGCCGAAAGGTACATATGTGTTTCATTTAGATTGTTCAGCTGGAAATAAACGTGCAGAATTTTACGCAGGCCAACCTTCTGCCATTCTCAACACTGGACCATCATTTAAAAACAGCTCTAATAATGCACATTATTTATTCATGTTTTAAAAAAGGAGGAAGTGTTTCTTTCTCTGTAAATGTGATCAGTGATATTGCCTTTCTTTCTCACCTTCGACACCATCTTGAATCCAAGAGACGCTAGTGCAGTGATGAAGTTTCGCACATTGTCAAATCTGCTTGCCACTTCTGCTATTTTAAGGATCCCTCTGCAAAAATGAGATAAAAATAGTGAGAGAGACAGTGCACACACAAAGCCAAACATGCTGAATCAATATGACATGGCATCATTTACCGCATTTTTAAGACTCGATTGGCCTCTGCTAAAAAGTCTGCAAGGTTGGTCCCCATGAGGGAGAGACAAAACACAGCAATGTCCACAGACCCATCATGAAGCGGAACCTGTACAGACACAATATGTTAAATTTTCTAACAAAGACTTTTGTACTTTAATTTCATAACAATCACAGAAACTGCATGGAGATTTAGCAGAAAGACACTCACGTGGGCCATGTCACAGACTGTAACAAGCTCACAGGTGGCTGCCAGGTCAAAACTGTGAACTCTATTCTTGACACTGCGTGCTATTTTACAGTCACCACAACCAAAGTCTGCAACCACCAGAGAGGAAGGTCTGAAACATAAGACACAGTAGATGTGTTTGTTTTAAGAAAATGTCAAGTTCATGGACAACAAACTTAACGACAAGTCGTTTCTCTTCTCACAAACCGCTGATGTTAACAAGGCAATCTGCTCACAGATGCAAAAGGAAACATCGATTAAACACCCACAGTGTGGAATTATCAGCTGCATGAGTCCTCGCCATCAGAGTCTGCAGCAGAGTAATGCCTTCCATCTACTGCTTACAGCAGATAAATGATCCACAGCACAACAACGTGCACAAAGAATTTTCTCTTTACTTGTAAGACTCACAGAGGTGGCCTGGAAATTTTGAGGGAAAAGTCTGATTTAGCAGAACAGTAATAATGTGTTTTAAAACACTATATTATTCAGTACAAAATCAAATGACAAATCAAATGAACACCACACTTTCTGCTCAGAATGTGATGAATCATTCAGATGCTGAGCTGAGGGGATTAACCATCTCCTGTTTTAAGCGCTTTTTGCACATACACTGCAGCCCTGAACCTTTCTAGACATTACCAAACAGGTGCATGTGAGAACACAAACGTGTGATATAGATGGATCAAACAAATGTATCCTATTGTGTCTATATGTGAAAAGTGCAGGTAATTATCCAGTGAATTAACAGTGAGACAGTGAGCTAGTGGGCATCCTGTGTCCTGCCTATAGCACACTCTGCAAACTGCACTGACCAGAGTATTTCCAGTGGTACATGTGAAAAAGAGTTACTTCAGAAACAGTGTTGTGAAGTAAATATTGAGGGAGGGGGGGTTATTGGAATTTTCCTTATTTTCTGACATACGTGTACTGTTACACTGATGGATGCTCATATTAATAATGTCCAAAGTTCCAAAAAATGAGGTCACTGCATGTGCAGGTAATCCATATGTCCTGAAGCCTGACCTTTAGACTGCTCTAAACACCAAGTTTGAGACAGTCATTCTTTCTGCTCTTGGCTCTGTGTAACATCAAGGAGAGTGGATATCTTTAAATGGGTCATCTCACACATACAGCCCTGGTTGCAGAAGACCCACCCACCTCCTGTCCAAGCCTTCTGTTTGCAAGGGTCAGCAATTCAGAAGAAAGCTGCCCTCTCAGGGAGAGTGGCCTTAAAGGGAAATGATCTAAAACAGCTTGTTCCTAGCACAGGGTGAAATGAGCAGCTGCAACGAGGCTCAGTAAAATAAAGATTATTTGAGTCATGCAAAGCGTCTCCAGTAGAGTCTAAGAAAAAATGTGGAGCGCAAGTCCACATTAAAGATTTTTGCTATGTTGAAAAATTATTCAATCATGACTCCATCATCGTGTGTCAATTTGAACAGTAAAATTATGCGACTTACTGCACGGAGGTCCAGTTGTTAGCTTTCTGGAGCTTTTACTCACTTGCTAGGAGTTGGTTCATTAACTCAGACTTTGATGACATCAGGTCACCTGCCTCAGGTACAAATACTGCCTGAGAATTACTTTGTTATACCAAGACCATACCCTAATACAAGGGTTTTCACACTCTTTGGGGCCAGAAACCCTACAAAGGGGAGAACCTTTCCACTATGCTTACACAGAATAAGGATACGTATACCACCACTTGTGCTCTTTGGAACCATTTGTGTTCTAAAATAGGCAGCACGGGGTCACAGTGGTTAGCAATGTCACTTCACACCAAGAAGGTCCAGGGTTTGAATCCACTGGCAAGCTGGGGACTCTCTGTGAGTAGTTTCTTTGTACTCCCTGTGCAATTTTGTAATTTATAGCATTACTATGAAGCTCCCTTTGACTATTACTTCTGCCCTAACATAGTCCTTATATTTCCTCGTTTAATTATATTTTTACATTTTATGAACTCCTCCAGAAGAAACACAGGAAATCCACTTCCATGCATTAATGTTTCAGAAAAATAAAGGTTTCTCACTTTCTGCGAATGTAAGAGATGATAGCGTCCACCGGATTGGCAGGCCACCTCTGAACCTGTGCCGTGTAACCTTTGTGGTAGATCCAGAAGGCCTGTGGATCCTGTTTGAACATGCGCTTCGCTTCACCGCTGGACGTGCTGTACAGAACTTCGTTGATGTAGCGGAAGCGAGCTGCCTCCAACCGCTGCTCCATTCGGGACCTGAGAGAGACGGAACGGTCTTGTTTCACCTCTTCCTCTGATGCCACTAGCTCGTCTTTCTGCTCTGCGGGGCTCTCATGCTGCTCCGTCTCCTGGCTTTGGAGCATCTTCAGCAGCTTCTGCCTTTTCAGCCTCTGAGCTTTGCTCTGCTCTGATTTCAGTCTTCTTGTGGGGAACTCCTGCTGATCATCTGCAATTGCCACTTCAGGTTCCCATGTTTTAAACTCTGATCCATCATCAAAAGATTTGGGTGTATTTTTTTTAACTGGGCCACACTTTGTATTTTTCTCTTTCTTCTCCTCAGCGCTTTTCCTTTTTAGTGGTTTACATTCTTTCTTCTTTTTCGCTTGACTGTTTTTTTCACTCTTGTTGCTATGTGAATCTGTTTTAACTTCTTCCTTGGGCTCATGTTTATCTATAGACTTTTCTTTATTTGCTTCCTCTTCAGTCTGTTTCTGGCGGTATTTATTTTTACACTTCCTCTTGTTCTTCATTTTGTTTTTCCACTGTTTCCTGTTCATCCTCTCTGTGTTCTGTGGATTGTTAACACTCATCACTGCTGATTCTTTCATGTTTTTACCCTTCTCCTCCCCTTCAAATGTGCTCTTTGCCTTTGGAGACCCTTTAGGAAGAAATACATGCTTTAGTCAATATTTTACCCTCAGACATGATGGTGTTAGATTAAAAATATGGACAGAAGAAAAAACAGTAATAAGAAAACCACAGTTTTTCAGAATCCATCACAAGCCTTAAGACTGAAATTGTGTGGCTCTTTTTATCTGGTCCTCCTTCAGCTGCTCTCATTTATTTTCTCCAAGGGGAAGCCACAGAGGATTAAGCTGGCATCAGTAATTTAGCACAAGTTTTACAGAGGCTTGTGTCCTCACCTGGAATCAAACTAGGGACCTTCCACTTGTAAAGCAACTGTGTAAACCACGATCCTCTGGAGATTCAGCTCACTCACCAAATTTATTGTCTTTCTTCTTCTTTTTTGGTGCAGGGTTCTCCTCCTTTATGTTCTGATCTCCATTCTCCTGCTGCTCCTCTGACTTCTCTGCACATTTTCTCTTTTTTCTTCTCTTTTTCTTTGTCTTAGTCTGTGATGGAGCTTCTTCAATCTCTCCATCGCTGTCCTGCTGACAGCTGTCACTCTTCCACTCTGGTACTGATCCTAGTGTCTTCAACGTCTGCAGCAGGCTGTTTTTACCCGCACCCTTGGCCTGATCAGGGGAAAACAGTTGAATAATTAACACTTAATATGTTTATAGATATGTACTACCGGTCAAAAGTTTTAGAACACCCCAACTTTCCACTTTTTAATTAAAATTCAAGCAGTTCAAGTCCAATGAATAGATTGAAATGGCACAAAGGTAAGTGATGAACTGCCAGAGGTTAAAAAAAAGTGAGGTTACCTAAATCTGAAAAATAATGTACACTTCAGAATTATACAAAAAGGCCTTATTCAGGGAACAAGCAACAGGTTAATAACTTAAAGCTGTTCTGTAGCAGTGGAGGTAGATCAAGCCTTAAACCCAGGATAACAAGGAACAGACACAGTACAAAGATAATAAATACAAGGACTCAAGGGAAACATGAACCAACACACCAAGACTAGAGACAAGGAGGCTGAATACTGGAAAACATGAGGAAGACACAAAGAACCAATAACTAAACATGAGCTGGGGCAGGAACAATGAAAGTAAAACATAAGGCACACAACAAAAGGGACGCAACCAAACTGGAAAGAAACAAGAACAAGACAGAAAAAAGGAAAACCAAACATCCTAGAATTAAACAAAACCTCGTTCCACAATACCAAAAACCACAAACCACCACACACAGTCTCCAGACCTGAACCCTATCCAGCTGGTTTTGGACGAACTGGACAGAAGAGTGAAAGCAAAGCAACCTGCAAGTGCCACACATTAATGG
>VUQH01041013.1:0-13075 GCA_015106775.1 Etroplus canarensis
TTCTTAAATGTGAGATGTACAGTGAAGGAAAACAATACACCTCTCTGAACAGTGTCTGGGAGACTGTGGTTGCTGCTGCACAAAAAGTTGATGGTCAAGAGATCAAGAAACTGACATACTTCATGGATGGAAGACTTTTGAGCGTTACTGAAAAGAAGGGTGGCTATATTGGTCACTGATTTATTTTTTGAAATTTCAAAAATGTTTTGTAAAGTTTGAGTTGTTTTGTTATTCTCACTTTAACAGATGAAAAAAAATGTGAGATGGGAGTATTTTTGTTTTTCTTTGAGTAATAATTCTGCAATCCAATAGTTGTCTAATAATTGCGTACACACAGATATTCTTGTACAAAAGCCAAATCCTCACTTTCACTTACATAAAATATTCTGGTTTGAGGTTTATTAACATTTTGGATTGACCAAGAGCACTGTTGTTTTTAAATAATAAAACTAATCTTCAAAAATGCATCTTGCTTAATAATTGTGCACACAGTGTGGGTGTGTATCCCAGCATGTGTCAGCACACAATGATGTCACTGAGGGTGTGGTTACAGATGCAAATCAGCCCTTTCAGACATCTTCTGAGATGAAACCAAAGTTTCAATGAGGGCATCAAAAGTTGCTTTTCATTTTGTTGTTGTTTTTCACAAAATTTCTGTTGAGATATAGACATGTTATAGCTGAAAATAAATTTCAGTCCATATTTCCTAATAGACTAAGTAGATCATGGTTATATGGTTTCTAAAAGATTTCAAACACATATTTCAGGTTTTTCAGTTTCAAATACATATTCTCTAGATTTTTTAAATGCACTATTAGAGCATGTATTCCTTTCTCCTGTATTTTGATCATTTTCAAGCCACACTCTTACACAAAGCCTCTGCTGTAAGTTAATACAGCTTACAAACTGAACTCAGCTGAACTTAATTTTCTGTCATTCTCAAGAAACTTACCAGGATTTTGGGGACAGAGCGCAGTGGCTCTTCTTCTTTGGGTACAATGCGAATGTAGAAGACAGCAGGAAAGATGAAAATGAGACAAGGAGCAGATGTGGCACCTGGAAAGCACACATTTAAAAAATGACTTTCCATGAATTATAACTCACTTCAGTTCTCAGTAAGTACTCCACTCACTCTGGTAGTACTTAAGTGACATAAACACAATGGACAGAAACATTGTTTGATCCATTCAACCTCTCGCTTCTGTGGTGTCACTCACTCAGTATTCTGTATCTCACTTCCTAAAGGTTTTCTGGCTAAAAATGTTTGTGTTGCATGTCTCTTGTGGCTCTGCTGAGTATTACAAAAGCAAACCCCAGGGTAGAAAAATGATTCAGAAAAAAAAAATGCAAAAACTGTTTGTTTTCATGTTTTCATAAATGAAAAAATATATAAAGAGAGACAGAAAATGTATCATCATCACATATTTTTCACCTACTTCTTAGGGCTTTCATACTGTGTCCAAAATGACAAATTCAGAGTAAGCAGTGAACCACAGGGGCCAATTTGCAGAATGAACAGCTAGATAAAGAACTGACACTCACTGTAAGGATCTGCAAAGCCATGCGAGCCTCCGTATTAAAATTATAACTCTCTGTAGGTCCATCACTACAAGGAATCCCCTTCCCATTGCCATATTTTTATTTATATGACAAATACGTTGTCATACAAATAAACATATAGCTGCAATGAAGAGCTTAAGTTAAAAAATGTTGTTGCTTTAATATGCCAAACCACCTCATCTGCTTGTAACATGGCTGGCCTACCTACCAATGACTCCAAAGATGCCCAAGATGTTGGGAGCAAAGATGACCAGAAGGTTGATAAAAAGGAGCAGAATGAAGGCAATGGCAATGTGTCGAGGCCAGTAGAAAGTCTTGTTAGGAAACATCATCTGCTGGATCGCTCTCCTAACCTGATTAGGACAAAAAAGGCCATATCATTGTTTCACAGTGTATGAAATTATCACAAATGCACTCTTTGTGAGCTGGAGAGTAAACCGAAAGGTGACTTACAGGAAAGAGCACAATTGGCACTGTGAGTGTGACAGCAATGAGCACAGCCACACGCACACACAGAATCAGAGTGTCATACGGGTCAATACGGCTGTATGTGTGGAGCAGCTCTGCTTCCACTTCACCTGAAGGAGATGAAAACAGGAAAACAGAGCAGGTATAAGGACAATGAACTGCCAGAAAAGAACACTCTGATAATTAATCCTACTTAGATGGAAATCCTCTGCACCTCCTTCTCACACTCTCTTGATTAAAGCTGTTTTAAACTCTGGTAGGTCTATATGTGCATTTTATGCAGTGAATAACCCAATCTTTTGTTAGAGTAATGTATATGTGAATATTTATATTTTCATTTATGAATACCGTACTCTCAACCCTGATTAGATGGTGTATTCTTGCAGTATAAGAGAATTGGTACATGTACATAAGGTATCTGAGATGTTGAGGAGGACTGTATTGTCTGTATTACTTATCCCATTAATATAATATATGTTCGTTTCATTATTTTTTATTATACTTAATTTATTTTGTTGCTAACATTTTTGCATTGCAATTTCTGATAGGTTTTGAATTTATTTATATGAACATAAGAATACCATAAGTAATGAAAAAACAGTAAAAAATATTAGCATCTTGAATTCTGGTAAAAAAAATAAATTATCCAACACACTGTAAACCCAAAGGCTCTAAATAATTAAAACAAGTAAGTATAGTAAACTCAAATTTTGAAGACAGTTTCACTAAGTTAAATATGTTGAGTTCCTGTGACTTTTTCCCTTTTTTAGTTAAATACATTTTTCTTTTCGAAGATAAGACTGCTAATTTCACTGAGTATCACATACAGCGGAGAAATGAAGGTCTGTAACTTTTTTGTGAGTCAAGTAAGGAATAATATAACTATACTTTACTTGATTCTATTTCTTCAAAATGATCCAAGACACTGAAAACCAAAAATACTTCTGTTTTTAATGTGTTTTGCATTTATTCACATGGATATGAGTATACTATCAGTAATTTTAAAAAAAAATGCAAAAAAATATTCGTATTTTGAGTACTGGTAAAAATGCCTCATTTGTAATATATTACATCTAAAAAGCTTGAAAAATGTGCCTTTTTAGATCTAAATTATGGCCACAAGAGGGCATAGATACACCATGATGGTTTTAAGTTTATAATGTAGTAACTGAGAGAAAAATATTATGCTGATATGAAATTATCAATAAAAGATGTAGCAAGAGGACTAGGCCTCACCATAGAAAGTTAGGTATCCAAAAAGAGCAGCCAGGAAGTACATGATGTACATTATTGCAATGGAGATGTTGGCCACATGCTGCATCTTTTTCTTGGTGGCACTGAAACCAGAAAATATTGCCATGTGATGTCACACACATACACAAGCAAACACCCACAAACACACATATACACAAAACATTACTGTATTATGCCATATAGAAAACATGTAGCCCAGCTGCTATAAAATACCATCTTCTGCTCCAGGGCTACTTCTCTTGCAAGAATATGCAAAGATTAAATAGAAGATTCCAAATTAAAAGCATTAGTGGTTCAAAGCAGGATGATACATTTAAACTAACAACATGCTACACCATTCAAGCAATGCCAACATATTTCAAAATAAAGTGAAAGCAGTGCATGTGACTAGGTTATGATCAGCCAAGCACAAAGCAGACACAGTAGCTTTCCTCTTTGTTATGCAATTGATTTCTTATCCAAGAACTTAGCAGGAGTTTTCAATTATAAGAACATACTTGCGCAGCTCTGTGTAGATGGGGAGCACCTCGGGGTGACACACAAAGGCGAACGCCAGGATGGGGATGGTGTAGGCCGTCTGAAAATGAACCCCAACAGGTCACCATAGATACAGCAGCGCCATCCCAGTCGTCTTACCACCAACCTCGCACTCTACTGCCCATTACTTCCCCAGACACATCACAGAGAGCTAATTGTTTCTCTGTGATTAACTTAGGCCTGGCTGTAGACCAGCTTTAGCCTATTTAAGAATGCCTTACTCGTAAGCTGCTAAGCAGCAGGAATCAGTCTTACTAGCCTGGGCAAGGAAAGTCTCATAAATCTTTGAGGGATGTTAATAAAAACTTGATAGGATTTCAGGAAAACAACATTTTATAATGTTCTGGGGCCTGTTCCAGAAAGGAGGTTTAGTGAAAACTCTGAGTTTGCTAACCCTAAGATGATAGAAACTCTGTTTTTTCTGTTCCAGAAAGAGAGGTAACAGACTCTGTGAAACAAATCTGTTCCCTGAATGGTTTTCTTCAATAAACCCTACACTTCTCCCTGACTCCTCCGATCCTGGTGCACCAGAAGCAGGTGTTTGACCAACCATTAATTCCAGTTCATACAGATGATATCAACACACCTTATCTTGCATAAATTTATGCCTTTTCAGCCACCGAAATCCCAGTTAGATATTAGTGTACTATTAGAATCGTTTAGGATAACTGTTTTTATACCAGATCTGTCACCAGTGTAAGGACAGAGACATTGATCGTTGGAAATCACAGGATTTATTATCATTATTTATATCAAGATCTACAGGCTACATGGTTATAACTCTGTGGAGAATAAGACATCTGTCTGCTTCCCCTGTATTGCAAATTTTATCATACATTATGGCAGCAATCATTGCTTAAATAAAACAAAAGAGTATGAAGCTTTGGACAGGAAAAACACTAAGGAATAATCATTTGCCTTGTTGCAGTTACTGATGGAAAAATGTTAGGATGGTGTAAATATTTGAGTGAGATAATCTGACCAGGACCTATATGATCTACAAGATTTTGGAGTGCATCTGTGGGAACTTTAGCCCATTCATCCACAAAAGCATTTTTGTGGTCAGATAAGAGGGCCAAGCTTGCAGTCGCTCTTCTAGTTCTTCTCAAAGTTGTTCAGTGGGGTTGACGTCAGGGCTCTTTGCAGGCCAGTCAAGTTCTTCCGCACCAAACTTATCCAACCATGCCTTTACAGACCTTGCTTTGTGCAGTGGAACACAGTCATTCTGGAACAGAAAAGGGCATTCCCAAATTGTTCCCAAAAAGTTGGAAGCATAGACTTGTCCAGAATGTCTTGGTAGACTGAAACATTAATATTTCCTTCCACTGGAATTAACAGGCTCAGGCCGACCCTAGAAAAACAGACCCGTTGCATTATCCCTACTCCACCACATTTTACAGTTGACAAGACGCAGTCAGGCAGGTAACATTCTCCTGGTATTCACCAAACCCAGACTTAGGTGGTTTCTTTATGCTTCCACGTCGTAATAATACCATTTACAGTTAACCATGGAATATAGTGTATGTGAAAATACTCAGAGCACATCAAACTAACTCTGATCACTAAAAGGTTTGTAACCTCAACTTAGAATACAAGGTTAGACACACAGTTAAACCTGCTTTCTGAAAAAGGCCCCTGGAAAGTAAAATTGCTAATTGTCAGTTGAACTGACACATTTATCTAGCAGTGGTTAAGGTTCTTTCAAGAGGATCCTGTTGTGAAAGTATGTACTCTGTTTGAAAGAACAAAGGAACTTAGCAAAATGTCAGTCCTTTCACATTTCACTCGATACCTGTCTCTTTGGCCCAGAGGGGGCAAACTTGATGATTTCACTATAGGAACCCAAATGTCAAGGCAATTATTCACTTCTTCAGACAACTCAATGGTCACTATCCAGGTTTGAGACTTGTATTAATCAGAGTTTTGTCTCTGTAGTGTAGTGGTTTACACATTTATCTTACAAGCAAAAGGTCCCTGATTTGATTCCACGTGGGGACACAAGCCCCTCCCACCACGGAGGGTTGTGTCAGGAAGGGCATCTGCCGTAAAACCTCTCAGCTTAAATTAACAATGTGAATTAAGCCACTGTGGCGACCCCTTGGGGAGAATACAAGGGAGCAGCCAAAGGTACATTAATCAGAGTTTTGTCTACGACTAAAAAGCTTGATAAATGTCCTGATGTCTTCTTCAGTGCAACTGAGTGCTTCAAACCAAGATCTCCATGCTTGCACTGTGAAGTGGCACTGGCAACATGCTGAAGATGACTGTGATGTAAGTGGGTGGCTGTCAGTGGCCATGGCAGTGGAGTGGATTTGCAATTTCAGAGTGAGCGACATGCGTGAACCTACTTGTGAGTTGAGATTGGCCATTTTGGGAATACAGGCAGGATCGTCCTCCCCACCAGGATCTGTGACATTCATTCCACTGGCAGTGCCATTGAATGTAAAGTCCACAATTGGACACGGGACATTGAATTTCTTATAGATGACCTGTACAATGCAGACAAGAAAGGTGTTAGACAGAAATAAAGGTTTTGAGACACAGTTAATGTATAAAGATATACAAAATGTATAAAGATAAAAATATGTCACCGAGAGAGCCAGAGAGAAAAAGAGAGAGAGTAAAGAGTGGATTACAGGTCACGCAGCCAAAACTAGGTCAGAGAAACACAGAGAACGCAGCTTGGAACAGCAGCATACAAACATTAGACCATAGCAATGAGTAGAGACAGAAGGGAATACTATATAGGTGGTGGGAGGATCCCAGTGCATCTGGCTATGCTGTCAGCCAACAGACAAGAAAAAAGATGTGATGTCTAGTTTACATGTATGTATTACCAAGATCAGATGACTTACTGAAACGAGGAAGAAAACCATGCAGCTTAGGGAGAAGCCACTGGTGTATCCCAGGTATCCTAAAACACAAATTATTCATTAGCCTTTCTCTCATCATGAAATACAAGAGATTTCAATATAAGCATTTTTGAAGATATTTCATACACATTACCATTACCAATAACTAATCACATGTGAGGCAAAGCAGCATAATGCATAAACTAAGTTAATATGCTGGGAGCTCATTACTGGAATCAGACTGCACCGACTGGCTCTGTTGTTCTTGGTGTGGCAGCACACAGACTTCTTACAAGAGATCAGACAATACCCTTTTCTCATTTTCAAATTGGACACCCCTCTCTATTCCTTCCATTTATTTGTGCTCCTTATGATGCATAACTCTCCACTAACTTTCTGAAACACTCTTTGGGTCACAACCATGTTATCATTGTAAACTTAATGAACTCTTGTCAGTCTCACAGTGTCAATAGTTATTGAACATGCCCAGAAACTTCTACAAAGGAGCATATGCCACATAACAAAGGACATCTCAGGAGGAGAAACTGTGAAAATGATCAAGGAGTAACAAAGGTGTGTCATGATTCTGAGTTGTCTTATGGGCAACTTTGAAATTACTCAAGTTGTTTAATACTCTTTTTCAGTGATTGTTTAATTTCCCATCTAACCTGTTTCCTTTGTGCTATTTACTCACCGATGTATATATAACCCCATGTCGTCTACCTGTCCCTAGAACAGTTTGGCTCATCTTTTTCCTCCTATGTATGAGCCCTTTCTTGATATTAAAGTTTTCAGTTTTGGGGCTCTGCTTCTTGTGTCTTACATTTATGTTTTATCCTCTCCTCTTTGCTGTAGGAGAGGCCAAAACTGACAGCTCACTTGGCCCTGAAACATCTCCTCTTTACCAGTAAAACTATTAATAACACAAAGACATTCATAGAATTCACTGCCCTAAAATAAAAACAAAAACATGCATGAATGGGTCTAAACTAATTGATATAATTTTGTTAACCAAATCTTTTGTAATATTATATCTGGGGATAGCTTCACAAAGATAGTTTACATAGGTTTGTAGGATTAGACCAATCTTATTTGTACTCACTGATTAGTCTAATGCAAGTCAGACAATTTCACAATAATATAAACTGGCCAATTTTAAGCCAAAACATTTACAAATCTTACCTCTAGGCTATCTAAGGCTAAGGCCCAGTTTCATCATTCTAGTGATTAGTGATACTACTCACTTATAAAGCTCACTTTCTAGCATTCAGCATAAATTGCCGATAGCTTCCCTAAAAGCTGCATCATTAAATCTTTAGCCAGGCAGCTCTGACCCACTATTAACAGGGACGACTACCTACCACACAGTCATGTGAAAAAGAAAGTTTTCACAGGACTCTGAGCAGTCCTGCGAAAAACTAAGTATACCTCATGATTCAATAGCTTGTAGAATCATCTTTAGCAACCCTAACTTGAAGTTATTGTATTCTGTATTGTTTTCTTTATCAGTCTCTCACATCTCTGTGGAGGAATTTTGGCCCACATTTTTTTTACAGTTTTACTTTAGTTCAGTAGGGTTCTGCAAGCACCACAGCATTTCAATCAGGTTGAGACCAAGACTGACTGGGCCATTGCAACACCTTATTCTTTTCTTTTCCAGCCATTCTGTGGTAGAGTTGCTGGTGTGCTTAGGATCATTGTCCTGCTGCATGACCCAGTTTGGACCCGACATTAGCTGTCGGACAGATGGCCTCACACTTGACACTAGAATACTTTGGTATAGAGAGGAGTTCATGGTCAACTCAGTGACCCCAGGGTGCCCATGTCCTGTGACTGCAAACAAGCCTAAACCATCACCCCTCCACCACCATGCCTGAGAGCTGTAAAGAGGTGTCAATGCTGACATGCTATGTTTGGTTTTTGCCAAATATAGCACTGTGCATTTATGGCCAAACATCTCCACTCTGGTCTCTCAAAAGGAAATTGTTCAAGAAGTCTTGTGGTTTGCTCAAATGCAACTAAGCGGTGCTGCCATGCATTTTTTAGTGAGAAGATGCTTCCCCTGTCAACGCTTCCAAACAAACCATTCTAATTCAGTGTTTTTCTAACTAGTCATGAACGTTAACCTTTCACGTGCTAATAAAGGCATGTAGTGTTATGGTCTGTGGTTTTTTGTCTTTGTGGGACTGACTTTTGTTAGTTTCCAGATGTTTAGTTTTCCTCTTCTATTTTCATCTACATATGTTCTTGTTTTTTGTATTTTTTTTTTCTGGTTCTGTTATTCTAGCTTCCCGGTTCATGTGATCCTTGAGTCTTTATATTAATGTTCTTTGTGCCACTTTTGTTCACTGTTGTGAGCTCAGGTTTTGTTTTCTTAGTTCTTATCATTGTTGGCTAGTTTCTTTTTATGCACCATTTGTTCCCCCAGTTTATGTCTAAGCCTCTCTTACAGCCCCATCCTAGGTTTAGTTTATTAGTTCTCTTTATGTCTTCCTCATGTTTCCCTGTGTTTAGTCTCCTTATTCCTTTCGTACTTAGGTTCTTGTTTCATGCAGTTTTGGGTTTATCTCTTATTTTAGCTCCCTTTGTGTTTCTTCACATTATGAGTCAGAGTCCCTGCATTTTCTGCCCTCTGTGTAGTTTAAGTTTCATGGTCTTTGTCCTGGGTTTTGTAGTCTAGTTTTCTATGTTCTTGTTTATGGTTTAAGGATTTCTTAGTCCATAGTATTGTATATTTTACTCTGTTAATATTCTAGCCTCAGTTCCCTTTTCTTAGTTCTAGCCTCCTTTTGTGTCTTTGTAAATTCCCCCAGTATTGTCCCGCTGTGTGATTTGTCTTCTGTCAAGTTCAGTCTTGTCTGCATTCTCTGTTATGTCTGATTTCCTGTTTCACTTTGATAACGAGTTTTGTCCTGTGCTTTGTATTTAGTTTTGCATCCTGCCCTTGTTGTCACCTGTGTGTCCTTCCCACCTGTTGCCACTTTCCTCATCTGTCTTTGTGTATTTATACCCCTGCCTTTTCTTTGTTCCCTGTTGGATTGTTGAACTTAGTGTGATGTAGGTTTGATGTTGTTTCCCCGCTTCAGTGTGCGTTCTTGATCCCAGTGTTTCAAGCCTGTTTTGTATTCTTGGACTTTGTTTTTTCACCATATGGTCATTGTTTGTTTCATGGAATATCAGTTATTAAAGCTCACTTTATGTTAATCTGAACTTGCATCTTGGCATCCTGCAGTGGGCCCTCTCCTCACACACGTTGAAAATTTCTGACATGTAGAGTCTAAGATGTAGCTTTTGGGGTTTTTTTTGCAATTTCTCTAAGCATTGCACAGTTTGATCTTAAGGCAAATTTGACAGGCTGTCAATTCCTGGAAAGATGTATTGTGTTACAACACATTTCTGTTTTTATAGAGGTGGTCACACTTGCTGATAATCAGTTAGTCAGGTGCATTTGATTAGCAGCACCTGGCTCCTACCTATCCTCTTAATTCCTATGGAAGGAGTAAGGGTGTACTTAGTTTTTCACAGAATTGCAGAGTCCTGTAAAAACTTTATTCTTCATATGATTGTACATCCTCAGCAATTTTTGAGTGTTTTTAAGCTTTTCCTGTGGTCCTCCTTCTGCTTTAGACAAAAATCTTTCAGAAATACAGCTCACTAACGGGATACTAAAAGAACCATATTCTTCTTCTTAAAAACATCTCTCGTACACTCCTACTGTAGCTACCATACTTGGCCTTTTATGACACACAGTTTATGGTGCTTATTGTTAACCTGCCACTGTAGCAACTGTTGCTCCTGTTCAGTAATAAGCATGGGCAGCAAATGTAATCTCCAACTTGATCCTGCTATTAAAAGGACATGATATTGCATACTCACCTAGCTGTTTCATGAGAGCCAGTGGTAATATTACTGCAACGGATACAATGATCACAAGGTAGTTTCCATTCAGATACCATTCACTGTAAAGAGGCAGAAAGATACAGAAAACTAAAGGTTTTGTTTTGGAATAGCTCAGCTGAAACACTCTTCTCAGTTCTCAATTCCATTAAGTATTTCCACTATATCAGATATTAACTGATTGATATAAGAAAAAAGTGCATGAACATCTTGCAGGGTACATTAAAAAGGATTATTTTATATCTCCAAAAGTATGAAAAGTGGTTTTAGTCAGACTTGAAAAGAAATGAGTGCAAATCAAAACCAGCTGGCCTAAAGTCCTTATGTCATTTCCTCATAGCTATCTATCCATCTATGCATCCATCCATTTGTCTATCCATCTGTCCATCAATTCATCAATTCATCTATACATTTACTTCTACTTATCCAATTCTTCACAGCTGTTAAAGTCTTAAAGTCCAACTTCAGAAGAAAAACTTCAAAAATAACCGTAATAAACGTAAAGTAGATCTCCAGGAAAAAAATAGTCAGTTTTTCCTTCCCAAGCGTGTCACTCAGACTATCTGTTCAATAATTTCTTCGATCTTTTCTGAGAGTTATTATACAGTGAAATTCTAATGCCACTATAATCCCACATCATGTATTTGCAACATTGCCAACAACAGCCAAATACAATCAGAGGCATTAAACTAACAGGTACTTTATCATACTATAAATATTAAAGCAGTATCTCTGGTTGTAGCATTTATAGTGCCTCATAAATTGTCAATCACTCAGTCTTCTAAATATTATTATATTCTTTATTTTTAAAATGTATGACATACCTAGATTATAGATTCCAGGACAATGATTAAATCACACACTGGATCGTGATGGAACATCCAAGTTGAAAATCTTTACTGATATTCATTTTGTTATAACTTTAGGAACAAACTGAAGTAACAACAATTTGTGGAAACAAAAATCATCAACCCTTTGAAGGCTGTATTCAAAATCACATTAAAATTAAAAGTTAAGATTAGTCAAGTGTTCTCTTACTTTTTTTGAGCAGTGTGTTCTTGCCTCCACCAAAGAGATTTTGTTTGTTTATTTGTTCATAGAATTACGCAAAAAGTTGCAAATGGATTGGTAAGACTTGGTTCAACTAAGAAGTGATTAACTCTGATTTTGAGCCATGATTGTTTCTGAAGGATTGTACCACATTATGAGATAAGGAGGTTTGTAGTTTCATAGTGATCTTGTTTTAAATAAGCATTTCTTGTTATTTACTTTTCAGCTAGTTTAGAATAACGAGGGACGTTGTTTTACCTTTTACATCAAATGTCTCCTGACTCTGGTTATTTACAGTGGATACAGAACGTGAAAATACCCCTGTTAAAATACCAGGTTGTTCATACATTAAAATTGAGATCACGATAAATAATTTCAAACCTTTTAACCTGTGCAATTAAATTGAAAAAGAAACAAATATGTTGGGGAAAAATGTACATGAATGGTTGCATAGTGTCCCCTGTATCTCGAAAGGTTCAATTCCAGGTGGGGACACAAACCCCTATCGCTATGGAGGGTTACATCAGGAAGGGCATCCAGTGTAAAACCTCTGTCAAATTACTAATGCGGATTAATCTAGCCCTTGGTGGAAAATACAA
This sequence comes from Etroplus canarensis, assembly GCA_015106775.1. Classification (NCBI taxonomy): domain Eukaryota; kingdom Metazoa; phylum Chordata; class Actinopteri; order Cichliformes; family Cichlidae; genus Etroplus; species Etroplus canarensis. The sequence goes on from VUQH01041013.1 coordinate 12,218, forward strand.
GGGAACAGTCGAAAGGTACATTTACATAAATGTTCACACCTTAAAACTTTGTTGAAGCACGCTTTGTTTTAATTATAGCAGTCAGCCTTTTTGGGTAGGACTCTATCAGCTTAGCACATCTTGACTAAATGGTAAAATTCCTTTTCAGCTTCAGGTTTCTAGCTGACATCTGAAGGGCCAAAACTGACTGGTATTTGGAACTCATCATAAGCTCCCCCACCTTCACTAATTCCCCAGTTCCAGCTTAAAAAAAACAACTTCAAAATATGATGCTGCCAAGATTCAAGATTCAAGATTCAAAGATTCAAAAGCTTTATTGTCATTTCAACCACATATAGCTGACGCAGAACACAGTGAAATGAGATAGCGTTTCTCCAGGACCTGGTGCAACATATAAACATATGACAGAAAGGTACCATAGGTGCCACCACCATGCTTCACTGTGGGTATGGTATTCTTCTGGTGATACAAAGTGTTGTTTTTGCACCTTACCCCTATAGTCCAGACATATAAAGAATATGGGTGATTATTGTCACTTGTACTTCACAACAAGGAATCGCCCAAAACTCCTGCAGCTATTTCAGTGATTCTGTAGGCCTCTTAACAGCCTCCCTTTATTTTGTTTTTTCATGAATTTTTGAGGTATATGCAATTCAGTAATGTTTGCTTTGAGAGTGTTGATGGAGAAGTATAGAGAAGGTCAGAAGGAGTTGCACTGTGTCTTTGTGGATCTTGAGAAAACATATGATAGGATGCCAAGAGAGGAAGTGTGGAATTGTATGAGGGAGTCAGGAGTGGCAGAGAAGTATGTGAAGGTGGTGCAGGACATGTATGAGGACAGTGAGACAGTGGTGAGGT